>JABVXS010000058.1:0-64683 GCA_013365335.1 Madathamugadia hiepei
CAATGAGATGGATAGACACAATCACTACAGCCACTGCAATGAACTTGGCTGAAATAAAACGAATCGCTCAGGAGCGCGCTTCATACACATCTTTCATCCTTCAAATCGCTAAAGTTCGGAATGGAACTGATGGCCACTAATGAATAAGCATTGTAATTCCAGCTTGGAATTTTTTTCGGACAATTTATTGAAAACTGAAACTGAATGCTTCCAGAATTTTGGAATTCAATGTGACTACAACTGGCTGACAACTGGATACGCTGATCCGTTGATAAGCACTTTTAAATTTCCCAAATGTTTGCATTTGTCTATTTTGTTTACTGAAGGCGAGTCGTTATTACCAAGAAGCAGTGTTTCATGAAGTTCTATTTGGTTACCGTCAGGCTATAGAAGTTCCTCTTCCCATCTGTTTGATTTTCTAAGCAAAACTAAGCATCAATTTTACACTTTGTAGATGTTTTGTTGGACAGTTTTATCTTAATCCACAGTTAAATAACGAACCGTCTTCAAGAGATTTTTTCAACCGAATGAAGGACCTTAATTATTACTGCAACCATTTTATAACTATGCACTAACTTTTCAGCATTAAGCTGAAACCGAATCCCGAGACCTCATCCTAACCCTAATTGGATCTTGAGCTTTGTAAATACTTCTCAAACACTCAACAATAGATTTAATTCGTGGTTGCAGAAGTTAAAAATTCGAAAATACAAGCATAAATAAAAAGACAAGAAAGCGTTCATCAAAACTACAGAACTGCAGGGGACATACAACAGAAAGTATCAAGAACTGAAGTGCTTATGAAACATTAAGTGTCGATCAATTAGGATTCCTGCTGATTGCGGTTCCACTTTTTAAAATGCAAATCAGTGATAGAATGTGTACGATTCATAATATGTCATTATTTCTTTATGGAACAGAAGATTTATAAGATGCTTTATAAATTCTTGACTGTTTGATAAGTCAAAAGGAAAGTTTAAGCTATAATGACAGACAAAGCCAGCGGTGCAAATGCACATTACAAAGTCGAAAACTCACCCAGATCATGTAATCTGTTTTCATAAAGAAGCGATATGCTTTTGTACCAGGAAAGGAATTCAGAACTGGGAAAAAGCTGTCTTACTCAAAAAATCAGAGAGAGACGTTTCCACAGCTGAACACGGGATTTTACACAGTAATGATGGACTGCTGACATATTAATAAAAAAGCAATATGCTTTTGTACCAGGAAAGGAATTTAGAACTGGGAAAAATGCTTAATAGCATTGACGCGTATTTCATAATGACGGAATTGGTAAAAACAATAAGAAAAGGATATACGGAAGGAGAGATTTCCTTGCAGAAATAATTAAAATATATGGGTGGACAATAAAAACTCAAATGAGAACTGATGAATTGTAAGAAATATTTCAAAACTGCTGCAAAACCACATAGAATGACAACAAATATAAGCAACTAAAAATCAAATCTGTAAATTGAAATAAACGATTGTTAGCCCTGCACACGATTATACACATATGGCAATATTAAGAACAACGTTCAAATCTGGATTTCTTGGTAAAAAACAATAAAGAATTAAATGTCGCCAAGTCAATATATTTTCTTTTTTTTATAATCACGCATGCTTTAATAGTTTCGATAATAGGAAAATTAACCTGACAAAATAACTTAAAGACAAAACGTTGTTCTTTAAATGAACAAGAGAAAGTAAAATCATTATAAACATATGGATCAATATACCCTACAAAACAGAAAAAATATGAAACTTATAAATTATTTTGCTAATTGTATAAAAAACTTTCCGAAAATTTTCGCAAAACGAGAATTTAAACCACTAGCTTTCTCTACATCGTCTATTATTAAGTAATATTTATGATGTTCAAAAATACAAAGTTAAAATAAGAACACAAGCAATTATTTCAACAATAATACCAGCTTCCATCCTGAATGTTTCGGAGCTCTCAAAAATAATGAATGAAACAAAACAGCCAACATATAAAGCAGCGCAAGTTAAGGCTCACAGAATAATTTTCAACAAACTGTGCTTGAGCACGAATAACAAGAGACCAATAAAAGTAAGCTGTCAGCTTCCGATTCTAGCCTTCCAATTTGCAAAAATTGGCAGTCAAATTGAAACCCGACAAAAATGCTAAAATTTTTACTTTTACCTAAAAAACGCACATTTAACAAAGTCATTTATATCAGCTAAAAAAGTACAAGGCAGCAAAATATACGAGAACTGTGACAGAAGCTCAATCAATTAAAGCAAGTTTCCAGGTTTTAGGTATAAAGTCGAAAAATCAAGTCCCACATATTCAGTAAAACACGCTTATCAATGAACACTTAGCATGCATTTACGTAATGCCAGCGAAGAACACTTTTTCCAACTGAACTACCAATAAAGTGATTAAAAGTGTAGTTCAAAATAAAAGGTCCAAATCTTTATAATTAAAAATTTTAACAAATATCAATAAAAGCCTGTTGCCTTGGACCCGAAAATTGCAAATAATTATATTAATGACACATCTGAAATATATACGACATGTTAAAGATGTATACAAGCACATCTATTTATCCAGTGTGAGTCCAAGAAAATTTAGCGAAAAATCAATTTCCGCATCACAAATAAATATTCATCAACAAATGACCTGACATTAATCCTTCTGGTAATTCATGGTGCTGATAAAACACACTTTTAAACTGCAGCCTTATACCGTACATTAGTATCGCGATTCCTGATGATTCGGCAAAGGACCTATAACATATAATTAAATGGGAATGCCCAGAAAATTTTCCACATCATTAAATTTTCCACCTTAATATGACTAATCTATTTTTAGATTGTGTAAGATTTAAAAATCCATACAACACATTTTAGAGTGAATTTTTTAAACTGCATTTAAAAAATTCAGATAATGAAAAATAGCAAAGGAAAAAAATAATGCATGCCAAAATCCGATCAGAAAAATACATAAGAAATTACCTAAATTGAGCTTCTGTACATACCCTGAGTGTTACAAGCACTTTGCCCATTAGGTGGCCCAATGTTTAGTCGTTGTGAAAAGTCACTGATGAGCTGCCCAAGTCTTACTTGAACAGCTTGCGACGACTGAAAATTACCGAGTACACGGACAGTCGTTGCTTTCTGCGTCTCATCGTCGCCTGCATCATCTGGAATTTTCACTTGCGCTCCAGTCGAGCGTTGTAGCTCGCGAACCTACAATAGTTTCAGTAGAATTGTTATAATTCAACTCAGTTTTAGTTTGACATGTGATATTCATCAAAAATTGTCACGCACGTTTTGGCCCCCTTTTCCAATAATTCTTCCAACGAGTCTGCTTGGCACAGGAATTTCAGTACATAATCGCACTTCATCTAGGTAGTTACAACTTTGTTCAGCAATGCGCTGATATATCCACAATTGTGCCTAAAATATTGCACATTTATTTCGCTTTATTATTGAAAATAAAATAATGTAAGTAATAACCTCATCCACTGTTATAGTGTATTTCAAAGTTTTCATGAAAAACCAATTAAAAGGACAGACATCTTACGAATTATAAAACCATCATATTATACAGTCTAACACATTCCTTTTAGCTGAAAAAAGCCACATAGGACAATAATGCAGAGCTGAAACTTCTATTTAAGCCTTTGAAAAATATTCAAAATCAGAAAATTACCTTGTATTGCTGAGGGTCGTTGCCAGTAATCGTTACAAGACGTTCTTCAGCGTGCATATCCTTATCTTTTGCCAATTTTGATGGTGCCGTCTGAAATGACATGTTGATTTACAGTGAACTGTATATTAAAATCATCAACAGGCATTTTTGAGCCTCGTCCATTAAATTATGATATTTCTTAATCAGTATTGCTGGCAAGAGGAAAAAATTGTAAACATTCTAACCTTTCCCACATCCTCTTCATTCTTTCCATTCTTTTTTCCATCGTTGTCACTGGCATCCTTACCCGCTTCATTAACCCTTTCATTTGTTTTCACCTCTTTCTTCATCGAGTCGATCGAAGCGTTATTCTCCTTAAATAATATTGATCATGTCTTCGTGTCATTTAATAATCAAAACATTAGAACTCACCTTATCAACTTTTTTATTGTTTCCTTCGCCACTACTTTCCTTTTTGTCTTTATTCGTTCCATCACCTTCAATGCGCAGTTGTGCGCCTGTTAGCCGTATTGCACTCCGAATATGGACACCCTAAAGATACTAATACAAAAAATAGCCAATCAGTTCAGATACAAATTTGCTATAATATGTTTTTTTTTAAGTTGTCAACACACGTTAGTCATCAAAACAGCAGTTGTAGCTATTCCAACATGCTAACTGCAATTGTTGGGAACTATGTGTAAATAGTAATAGCATAGCAAAAGTTGAAAAATTAGAAATTATTAGCTATATAGACAGAAAATATTAAAATACCTAAGATTACACTTTAACCTTAGCAATTCAAAACTTGATAGAAAACCCGCACTCCTTTTCATATCCTCAAAAACTGCAACTATTCCTGGTTCTGACCTCTCCATATGCAAAGTATTCAAGCACAACTAACCTTTGCGCCAATGAGCGCACCAACCATATTATTTGGTACCCACATATGAACAGTACGAACGTGCTGATGACTTATAGCAGTCGTGGTAGTACCAACCGTATTGCGAACATAATGAGATGGTGGGATACCAGCCGCGACATTCAAAAAACCTGCCTCACCCATTGACGTCATCAAAGGCATAGTTGCTGCAGCACTCGAACTTGAAAACGTCATCTAAAACCACAAAAAAAAAACTGTAATGAAAAAAGTTTTGGATAATTAGAAAGTAGGTACCAGCCCCCCTCCAACGTTTTTCGCAGAGGCTGGAACTCTCAAAATATCTTATCGAGTTATCCCATTAATGAGAAATTCAAATGCTACACATTAACAAAATATTTCAAACAAGCATACAGAACATTCTAAAAGCTTAAAAAAATTCCCAAACCACAAAGTAAAAAATATTATCAGAAAACAATAACCGTATAAAATGAAACCAACCCGGCTGTTCATATCAGCTTCAAAACACGAACGTAATTTTTGACTTATCTTTTGTTCCGCTGCAGAAATAATATTCATCGTGGATGCTTTTACAGTGACTGTTCGTTCCAGATGCATTGACATATCAGATCCATACAATGAAGAGGCAGCATAAGGTGGTATCAAGGCATAAGCGTCACGCGTCAAAGACGGCTCACTTAAATTACTGTTACGAAAATTTTTTTGCTAGATCTCCCACATTTTATTAAAAAACAAACAGGAAGGACGAGGACCAATTACGCCAGTATATATGTCAGTTTTAACACCAGTTTTGCAGATGCTGCTAAGATATTAAAGACAATGTAGCTAGAATCAAGCTCAGTTCTGTGCAATGCAAAATAAGCTTATGACACAAACATAATAACAAAAAGACAAGTATAACGATCCTTCCGCATGTTTCCAAAGCAGCATAAACTGCTTTGGAAACATCAGTAAGCTGGATTGTAGTATAAAAAAGTTAAAAAAAAATGAAAACCAACTTCGACACATAGATGTGTGCACCAGTTTCTTCCATAATCTTTTTGATTGTGGCACCACCTTTGCCAATCAAACGCCCAACCAGCTGATTATGAGCACGGATTTTCAGCTCAATATCAGGACTGAAAATCATTATCAATTAGCTACTGATAAAGAAACAGTCTAGGCAATCACTAAATCAAGAAAAATGCTTTGGCTCAAAATCCATCATGTTTTCTAACCATACCTGATGATAACTTTCGTACCTGAGAAAACCAAGCTAGGAAAAAAAGGCTTACTGTTGAGTTATGGTGTTATCTTTTTCCATTTCTCTCCTCACAACTTCTAGGATTTTGATACATGCTTTTGAGCAACCTTCTGGCTGCCCCAAAATAGATATAACCTACAATAAAAATTACCAGTGTAAAAAACATAAGCCATTTAGAAACAACAGTGCTTCGGAAACTGGGAAAAAAAACGAATTTTTTAACAGGGTAAAACCTTTTCAGTATTTTTTGTAAGATCGCGCGCAGCTTTTTCCATATCGACAACACAACGCGCTTTGGATTCTTTCGTTATTTCACGAATACTGGATCCACCCTGACCAATGATGGCTCCAACATATCTCGCATCAACAACAATTCGTAATGGCATATCCTAAAGGTTAAAAATTGTGGTATTAAAAAGACTTGCAATAAACGCATTATGCATTAATTGTATTAAAGATTACTAGATTCAAATGTATAATAAATCAGAGGCAGATATATATCTAATATGATGATGAGGAAAGAATTCTCACAAGACAAGAGATGGTAGAATAAGCATCACTGTTAAGTATTCACGGGCAAACTACGAGCATGGTAATCAATGAGAAAAAAAAAACGCATTATATGATATGGGGTTAGATATTACTGGAATAAGCAAAACAATTTGCATTTCTTTCTTGTCTAATTATCCCCTATCCTCCAATACACATACACAGCATTTGGAGCATTGATTAAAATGGCAACCTGTGACGAAGGCATACAATGATGTGGTGTAAGTGAAGCTGCCAGTGGTGCGATGCCTTGAGCAATACTGTGCGGTCCATCAGCAGAAACAGTTCCTGACTGATGCATACCCGGATGATGCGTAATACTTACAGAAGGTACACTACCCTGGTGTATACCACTGCCACGACTTACGCCGTTTCCACCAATCTCATGTCCGCCTTGCCGCTGTTGTACATTATTTGCTATCTCTGCAAACATTCCTGCTTGAACATCAAATAAAAGTAAGTAGTCACAAAAAAAGCCTTCATAAAATAAATCCTGTGAAAAATGATTAGCAATAACCTCTGACGGTGTTCAAATAAAACACACAGAGATGATAAAAACTAATACTAAGGAAATTTTTTTAGTAACGAAAAGGGATTGCCAATTAGATATGTCGATTTTGGAAAATAACAGGACCACACTAATTTATGCGAAAACACGAAAGATGTCTCTAAACTCACGGCCGGTACAAATGGATGGACGAGAGTTGTGACTTGAACCTTGCTGAAATGTCACGGGATGATGTTGCGGAACTGCTTGGTAACCTGGAAAGAACAAAAAAATTTCATGTAACCTCGGGGATGTCCGAAATAAACAGATAATTTCAAATCTAGCAAAGACCACCTGATATAATCACCCACGCATCATGTTTCATTAGTCACTCTTTATCATCCAATTCGGAAAAAAAATGATTAATTCACGTTTAAAACAAGATCTTTTGTAAAACTTTCAAAGTTTCAAAAAACACATGAGCAACAAAAAAAATTTATTTTTGTAATTATATAAAAAGCAGCTGCTGCAATTCCATTTTTCTTGAAAAAAAACCAATGTTGCATCTCCACTGTCATACCATCCGATATCATGTTCTTCATTCTACGATCTACCCTCTCAGTTTCGTCAAGTTATATCTCTAGAGCAAAATTACGACTCAAAGTAGGAAGAAGCTCGATTTTTCACAAACCAAGAAATCAATTCCACTCCAATTTTAGTGTTGGAACGATACGCTCCCCATTCTCAAAAAAGACAAATTAGAAAAATGCAAAAATTCTGTCCTGTTTTACAAATATTTGATCGGAAAAATGTTCACGGAAAAGTGCTTACGCAGAACCATTTCATGTTACTATTGCTTTTTGTTACTCCTAACCATGACCATAATTGGTAAAAGTTTTGACATGAAAAGGCAATGATTATTGCAGTGGGGACAGAAAAAAAACCCAGTATTCACTCATAGCGACACACGACTTTGCCTTTCACTCTCATCCAGCAGAAATGTTTTTCAATTCAAAACTTCAAAAAATAGTCAAGTAAATCTTACTGTGATCAATTTTTTTCTTAAACCATAATGGAGACCGAACTAACCCAGGGAGTAGAACTGGAAATTTCTGCAAGATTAAATGAAAAACAGTTCGGCCGGCAAGAATAATGTTCGAAAATTATCTTCTAGATCAGTCGCCAATATTTAATTCCATAGATCTTACTCTTTTTGATTCTTTGTTCATTACTTCATTACAATGTCAACAGATCCGAGAAAAAAGTTTTCACAAATATGTCATCAATAATTCGGATTGGTCCTTAACTGGCGATAATGAACGATCAGTTATTAGGTAAGAAAAATGAATAAATTTTGCGCATACTGCGTTGAGAAATTAATTGATAAAAGATGTCAAGACATCTGCAAGAAAATTTTGAAACTAACTTATTGAGCAGTAAACTGGGAACCATAAACTACAGGGATAATAGCTTGACGGGACTAAAAAAAAGCTGTAGTAACGAACCGAATCACCCAATGTTACTGAATGATTGGAATTATGCGGATAAACACATTCATATACATCTACATTTTCCACCAAATCACACCTGCCGGAATTTTATCACCGAAGAAATAATATGAAACAGCTATATTTATAATACGACCAGCAGCTGATATAGTAAAGTTGATTACAGAAATAAAACGGCATAAGTTCGATTATGAATCAAAACTCATTTAGTTTTGCCATTTCATGTTAACATATAATATCATATCCAATTATTCAGAATCTATATTTTCGAAAAAAATGCAGTGGCCATAAAACGTATAAGATATATATATATATATATCTTGTACGATGATCTTAATTGATGTATATATATATGACCTTAATTGATGTATATATATATATATACATCAATTAAGGTCATAAAATACCTGTAGTCATTATCTCCATTTGCTTTGTTTCTTTAATTTATATTTCTGTATATATATACATCAATTGGACATATACAAAGAATTCCTCACGTTTCTCTCAATGTTTTTCAGAAAGCCACTATTACCGATAGAAATATAAATTAAAGAAACAAAACAAATGGAGATAATGACTACAGATATTCTATGGCCGTTCCCATTTTCACTGTATGGGTAATTCATTTAAATCCAAGCATGCAAAGGTCCCTGTTTCCGTTTTAATTTTTTTTCACTTCAACCGATACTCAAGAACCAAAAAACTTCCAAAACGTCAATTGCAATTAATGGCACTAAGCTAAAGACGGTAAAATCGTTCGTTTTTCACCTGGAACCACGACCATAACGAAAAAATTTTGGTGAACGAGTAAGACCTAATGTTTCAGACGCTTTCAGCCTCATTGTATCGAAAGTAAAACAAACCTGCAATGTACGGTGGTTGACTGGAATAGAGATTGTAAGGCGTTGTGGTGTAGACATGCTGTTGCGCCTGCGTCGATCGATTCCCAAAATGCTCCATTTCTTTTTAATATGCCGCACTTTTTTTTTTATTAAAAAAACTATTGTCACAGTCCAGCTGTTGCTATCTACTGCAAAGAAATGGGTAGGTGTAAAAAAAATTCCAAAAACAGTTTGCAATTTGACGATACTAATAATGCGAGCAGAAATAACACCTTCATGCTACGAATGAGAGCGATATTACTTTTGTAACTGAAAAGATACTGAATGCCCATTCCGATCTTCCCTTTGCACAGTAGTCAGAAAATGAAATATCCTCAAAAAATCAGTTTACTAGAAAAGGTGTAACCTCAGATGAGTGAATAAACTCTAGTTGCAAATCAATCTTGTCTGTGCTCGAAGCAAAACTTCCTCTAAGATACTGTCTCCTTATCTTTTCGTTGAAAATGATGCCCTTACAAGTAATTTCTGAAAACAATTCTTTCATATACACAAACAATAATATGAATTAAACTAACAGTGAAGTTTTCAAATAACTGAACATGACCTTCATTCTGTAGCACAGAGTTAAAAATTTTAGCCAATATACATATATATATATATATCTATTCCTTTCTTGCCCTAATTCTGCTCCGACAAATTTTTGAACCTTCAGTGCAAGACATTCATTTAAAATTCTACGACAAAGAGAACGAGCGGCAATTAGACGCCACATCAGTAGACTATTAGAACGTGATAAACTGAACAGTGAAAAAATGTAAGGAAATAAGTAAAAATTAAAAGAATAACAGGCTGAAAAATATAAAACGATAGCAAAAAAAACGATACCCATTGACATTTCACTTAATAACTTGGGGTAAGAGAAAGAGAGGTCTGGAGATATGGATCCACAAGGTCATGAGTGACCATACTAATGCTTCAACTAATTACTTCTTTCACACAATTTGGAAAAAAACCGAAAAAAGTGATGAAGATGTATGAACTGAGTTACCCAAAACAAGCTCACGGAACGCCACCATCAAATCCGCACGTAACACCAATCGGCACCCGCAACACCCACAATCGCACTACCGATAAAAAGCAACCAATTCGCAGCTACAGTATCCACTGACCAAAGCGCTTGTTTTCTTGTCAAGATAATAATGCGATTGAATAGCACACTTCTGCTGACATTCAATCAAATTCGTGGTTCTACCCCGGTGACGTCCTTCAAGGAACCAGTATTGTGCGGGTGTTCGGCTCTGTATCATATCAGTGGCAGTTTCGCCGGCTGTTCTGTCGGGAACACTGAGGAAAGCGGGATTTATAATTGCTAACAGACACAATGATGTATGCACCAAAGGCATTGACAGGATTTCGTATGGAGTGTGCTGTAAGCTGCTTTGCAGGGTTACTTACAAGTAAGCTGTGCTGGGTTGGAAGTCTGGTAAAGATGAGGTCATGTAGATGTCAGCAGTTGAGCAGTTGAAAAAGCCAGCGTTGACAAGCTTACTTTCCTAAACTCATTAGAACTCTAAAATAACATTAAATTTATTCAAGGGCTATATTTCCCTCATTTAACTAAAGTTGTCGCGCAAGTTGAAATAACCTAATTCAACTTCCACTTCCATGGCAGCTGGAAAGCGTATTTTAAAGTTTTCCAATCAAATTCTGAACAAGAAAGAAATCTTTTGCGTTTTGGACTGTTTTCCTTGAAAAATGATGCTTTCAACCGCATTGGGAGTTAGATTTATACGATAAAAAATTTAGGAAAATGACGACGACGACAAAATTTGAAAGTGAAAATTACAAATTACACGGACGGAATAGGTAATTTATGGATGTTTAGAATAAGAAACAATACTTCGATGATAACATTTTCAAAAGTGAGCTATAACTTGTTAGGAAATGTAACTGCTGGATGATATTTGCAGTGAAAACATCAAGAATTTAGAAGAGATGGAATCCCGAGAGAAGGTACATGAAGTGCATAGTGGCATTCACTTCATATATTCAGCAAAGTTATTCGTTGGTAACTGTAACAAAATCTGGAAGAACCCGCGTCTTCAATTCCAATATGTATCGCCACCAAAAAAGATTTACTCTATTCACGTCAGTCGTTAAAAATTTCAGCCAAATTTTTATAAAATTTCGAGTCAGCATTCGGTATTGCTTTCTGTGAAAAAAGGGAAGGTAAAAATTGGTTTTACCAATGTTGTGACAAGAAAATCGGGTTAAATAATTCTTGGCTACACCACCACTCGCTAACATGCAAGAAATCACAACTGTAAGAACAATGGCGTCTTCTCTCCTTGTTGTAGTCCCAGTTCGTTGAGTCTTTCTGCCTCTGATACTGGTGTGAAAACGATGTTGTTCTTCTTTGTTTTGTATCCAAGGTCTTCCTTGGAGGTGTGTTACGAATATCCAACCGGACCGTTGGACTTCTTCGTAGAGACGAATATTCCACCTGGTGGACTTTCTTCATCTGATTCTCTTGAGTATGTATTGGTATGGTTGTGCGTACGAGTACTTCTGGCGACTTCCGTGTAGAGTATATTGCTTCCACACACTTGGGTAATTAAACCTTTATTTGGGTAGAATAATGAACAATAAAACGGGTTAATAGTACGAAAATAAGGTGCTGAAAATCCACAGTATCGAAATAGATTTCTATCGTAAGCTAATTGAACTGTCGAGAGAACTGTTGAGCGAACAATCACAACAATCCTTTCTGGTGTTCCAATCCAGTTTCTATACTCATGAATCCGTTGTCGTGGGCCAATCAGATCGGGACACATCGTACTTGACCAGATGGCGGGTAAAGTATATCATAAAGTCGGCGTTGTGATGCCTGGTATCCTTGACAAGAGCCCGTCATAACTCTGTGTGTCCAAGAGTCATATTGTGGTGCCAATATGACTCTTGTGATCTAGCCTCGCTATTTAGCGACAAGGTGGAAAGTGGGGGTGATTATGAGACAGATTCAGCTACCGGAAGTATTTCGTGGTGACCTTCTTGGTGTCGCGTCGGGTGCATTTAAGAAGTGGCTTATATCGATGACTTCCTGAGACTTGCTGTGTCGTCGCTAATTATTTTTTTCATTTTTGTGTGACATTTAGTGCGAGTTATTACTTTACACGAATAAATGATTTGCTGGAATATTTGATTTTGTTTGTTCCATTTTCAAGTGTACTTCATCTTTCAGATTACATTGACCTGTACCACATCTTAGAGAGGCCTTGCTTGTTTTTCCAGTAATATCAGAGGGCATTGGTAATCGGTTACACTTGGTTGCTCTCTGTTTTCTTTTACTGTTTATTCTCAAAAATTGTTCAATTAGGTTTTTTTTGGGTGAGTTCGTCGTATATGTTATAAATTAAGACTTTAAATTTCACTAAACTCTATGAAGCCATCGACTGATGGATGATTCATATCGATGTAAAGCAAGGGAAGTTGGATGAGTGCTAACGAAAGGGCGTAGCACTGTCCTTCCATCCCACTTGTCGAGATTTTCAGCATTAGCTCTTTGATCATTATGTTCCTCCACATTCGCACCGATCATTCATTTCCGGCGGTATTTAAAATTTCTGGTGCTCGCTGTTCATCAACTTTCTTCTGTTATTCAAATCACAGAGTGAAAACTCGATTCTGAGAGATACATAATTTGAAACAGTTGTTGTAGACCTAATGATCAAGTTTTGAGTGGCCCACACTTCACATGTCATCCGAACATCACTTATACCGATTTCGCTGTGATTAATATAGGTTATGTCAACAATAATCGTAGCAGAGATCAGGGAATTATATCAAAATGAAATTTTTTCCATCGCTTGTCTTATCCCTCGCCGGAAAACTTGCATTTCAGGTCATCTACACGGGTATTCCTGCCAAGAATCTTTCCTTTTCTGATTTCTAAAGCTACTTCTAACATCTAACGTACTTTTGACATTGAGAGGTTAAGCTCATCAACCTGAAAGCGAGTACTTATTGTTTGAATGTCTGAAGGTCACTACTCATCATTGGATGGACAAGAATCAAAACGAATTATATCTTCTCTACCGACTATTTCATTCCGGTAAACCACATTCTGTTCAACTGAAACACACTTTTTGCCTGTTTCCTTCTTGGGGACGATTACTGATAAGCACATTGTTACTTTCAAGCTTCCTATCGATTTTTAAGATTTGAGTGAAGTACCATGCGGTGATTCTCATGTCACACATTAGCTGTGGTTGACGACAATCCATTAACAGTCCTTATCATTTTCCCATTTATTGAGATCAGTCAGGCGTTACCGAAGTTTTCACCTCTTTCTCTTAAAAATAATCATCTCACAATGCATTTTTGCAGATAGTTATTTGCTTACCTGGATTTATTTGGTTGAAAAAAATAAAATCTTTCAAGGGCAAAATTCAACTTCATGACGTTCAGGTCTGATCCGTGCTGATTATCATCCATCCAAGGCTTCTTCCTCAAGAGATAGCTTGAAAGGTTGACATTGTACGGGTCATTCACTCATGTTGCTTCTTCCATTCCGCAACGCAATGGTTTGCCCTTTTTAAATAACTTCTTTTCGATAATTGGCACAGTCTACTAAATCGATTTGATAAATAGCGAATTAATAGTTGTTTTGTGATTATGAATAGTGCAATTTGTCGGTTGGCTAGAAAGAGACGAAATATAAATTATGAAGGACCGCTGCTATCATCGTTTTGCTCTCCAGACGAATGTGAGGTTGCACGAGTAAGGCAGGATGGATTGTCAGATAGGCCATACTGCACAGCACTGCTTTTCAGCAGGCAGTTAAATGAGATATTCTCCGTGACGATGTAAGTTTGCCATCTGTTGCCTATGTGCTCTATCAGAAATTTGGTTTCTCCAGATTTATGCCACCCTTCTCTTTTCATTTTTTGATAAATCGTTGCTTCTAAACAAAACTAGGCTTTTACATGCTTAATGGAGAAGTTTACTTTCAGTTCCCACTACCTGATCAGTAAGCCAACGGAGTGATAATATGCAATAGATGCTCATAACAACCGTACATTTCCTAATTCCATCATTCAGTCGACAGAATGCATTTGAAAAGTTCTATTGATTACATTAATTGCAGTTGGGAAATACCATATGCATAAAGGTTTACCGCAATGGCTTGATTTCTTGAAGCAGTAGACAAGTAAACAAGCAACCCCACAAATAATGAATCATTTGAAAACAAATGAACTGAGATGAAGAAACAGCTCTTACACCTCCGAAATCAACGATGCAAAGTAGGCTTATCTCTTCAACCATGTATCATGGGATAGTGTATTGCATAACGCCATCATACAAACAAACCGTACCATATTGGCACAGATCCAATACGAGAAAGGATTTCTGACGGCTAGCTATATACTTTTATGAAATGCGGTGTACAGTCGTAGGGCAGTTATTGTCATTCGACGAGCTAGCAGTTGTCGGAGGGGGTGGTGGATTCACTGCTTGCCATTTGTAGGTTTTACTTCGAACCGTGCAACTTCAATCTTTAAAAGGTGATTAAACTTACCATTTGGTGGTACTGCTAAATGCTAGCATGGTCCACTTCATGCGAGTAAAAATCGATAGGGTAGGGTAGAACCGCCAGTAGAATCGCTGAAGAGGATGAAATATTTAGTTCACATTAAAAGAGAGAAACTTGTTATAACAGGCAATGTACATGTACAGTAATGAACCACTCATATTTCACCTTTAACGGTATAAATTTTACTGAATTCAATATTTCCTTTTTGGTGAACGTTGAAAGCAGTCGAAATTGGTGTGTTTATTACAGTAGAAAGTTTGTGAGGATTGATTTAATGGGTATTCATAACTTTTTAGTCTAATTGTTAGCTAAACGTATGGTAATCTTTGAGTATTTTTCGACTATATGAAGCAAGCGTATTTGATCGATAATGTATTTCAGTGATAATAGCAGAGCGCATCTATTGTTAAGAAGATATGTGCTTTACGCTCTCACTCTCAGAGTTTTTTTGACAACTTTGGCTGTGAATATATTTTCTATTTTCTGTTATTCTGGAATTTTTTTTTACGATAACTGAAAATGACCACTTAGTTACATGATTTCAATTATACATCAAGTTATTTATCTCTGTCATGAAGGCCTTACTTTTAAAAAGTTTGAACTTGCAACAAATGTCGAAAATCAAATTTCATAGATTTTGCAGAGTATAAATATTTACCAAAGCGTTTTCATTGTTACTGAAGCCTTGAAAAGAAACTTTTTAGTTTTTCGAGAAACTCGAGGTGAGTCATAGTACTTTGTTATATGCACTGATAATAGTGTATGTAAGGAACTTGGAACAAAGTAGTGAAGAAAAAACTCTGTTTTTTTAGATCGATTTTTCTTTAAAACTGTTAGTGTAGACTTAAGTGAAGTAAGCAAATTTTCGATAACAATAATTTGATTTAAAAAGTGCATCAATGAAGTTCTGAATTGGAAAGTTAGTTGTGATTTGTAGAGAATGGGAACGATAATTTTAAAGATACTTTGTGTCGAAGGTTGATGCAAAGAAGGTGTAACTACGGATTGTTCTAGGATCCTTCGCTTTGGTATATATTTGTGGTTCACGTGCAAATCTGTTCTCGTAATGACACACACAACTTGTCTTGGCAGATACTTTTCTTGATGCGTGGTAGTTCATTTAGGATTTGGTTGACAGTCGCACATTTTTTTTCTTATATAACCTACATGAAAATCACCTTTTATTCATTTTTGCTGTTCTGAGTTTGCTTGTACGGTTGTCTTCCAGTTTCTTATGCATCACTATTTTCGGTTGTCGTAACATTTTTGTGGTATTGTGTAAATTTTGAGCTAATTTTCTCCAAGTATGGTACTGGAAGAGGAAAACAGCTTTTCTCGAGGATTAAACGGTTGATCAAGAAAATTTTGTTCCACTCTCCTAGGATTCTATGGTTGATATCTTAAATATAAGCTACTCAATTTCTCGTATTTGCTTTTATTTCTTGAAATATGACGAAGTATTTTTGACGGGAAGTATTGATGAAAGAGGACAGTCCTAAAATTTTTCCTTTCCTTATCATCAAAACAGGATTTACTAATGTGGCTTATTTTTCATAATGTTTAAATATCAGAGTCGCATAAGATTAATATTAAATATGACAACGGATGAAAACAGAAGTGAAGGCGTACGGTTTTCTTTACCTGGTCACTTCCACTTTGTTTCCTTCTCCTCTTAGTGTTCTCGTCATGTGCGGTTGTAAAAATATTATAATTGAGGACAAGAAATTGACGGAGTAAGTTGACCTTGAGGCTGAAAATGTGTTCAATAAAGTTAATTTCAGGGAGCGACTTTGTGAAATTGATAAGTGGGATTGTACGAAGTACGGAGAGAAGCCTGTGCTTGTTAACTGCATCAAATGTTTGTTGCCATTCTTTCAGCAAAAACTGGGTAAGAGAAGGCTGGCTCCAAGAAGAATGCCTTCAAAAGAAGAGCGTAAGGTACTGGCTATACAGAAGAAGAAACGGAGGAACAAGAAGAAAGTATGTCTTTAAGTTCCAAGAGAACTTTTAACTGCAACGCAATAGATATGTTTTTTTGCGTACTCCCATTTTGAATTAATGCTTCGAAATCCTTCTTTATTAAATAAAAATGATCGGAAAGTGAAGGTAAAAATTAGTAAAAATTGCAGATATATCTGTACTGGCTACTGAATAATAATGACGGTTACTTTAAGCTTAAAATAAATCTTAGATATTTTTGGAGTTCTCTTTTGATCTGTCTGTTTCAAGACTAAATTTTGGATGAGATCCAAAGTCCTGTTTAGTTCCTTTTCAGAACATATATTTTGTTATTAAATTTTACTAGGTTGAATTAATTAATAGAATTAATCTTAACCCTGTGCTTTCGTCATTTTTCTTTCTTCACATATTAACATGGTTTGGTTTTTCTCTATCGTTATTTTTTGTGTTATGTACCTCAATTTTCGCTCAGCAACATTCTAACAATGTTTCTGTTTTTACTGATTAATATGTGTAGAGTTATGCGGAAATATATACTGTAAACGAGATAATTTTGTGGGATTTTTACTGGTCATTCCAAACGGACACACTGTAAACACTACAGTTCGTCTGCTGATCCAGGAAATATGTTTCTTATTCTATTCACAGTCTTCTTAAAAATAGGACGGTGAGATTCATTTCGTTACATGTGAGATACACTTTTCTCAAAACTAATACTGCTACTACTTGAACATTACAATGTTTTTGCTGGTATAAAGGTTAGAGTGGAAAGAAGTTTTTAGTGACGTGTGTCTAACCCATCCTCTCTTTAGCTAGGAATTGTGAATGAACAATCTTCTCAGATACTATGGCGGTGTATTGTTTTATATAATATATATTGCTGTAAATTTTGATGATAAACCTATTATGAATTGTCCTGCTTTCAGTATGCAATTTTTTTGATTGATTTTTGTGGTTGGTTAATTTTCGGAAATTATCATCAAAATTTACAGCAATTGCATTTACTTTTCTTCTTGATTTTGCACTATCATCTAGTCTTTTTTAGGTCTGGAAATGTTATAGAGAACCTCTGATTATAAATAAGATCTGCTTTTCAGTTCTGAATTGAAGTTCTTTACAAATTCCTGTAATTTTATTCAGCTTTGTGTTTTGAATTCAGTTTTTTGTACAAATTAATTAGGATCATTTTAATTCTTTCGTACATTTTCTTTGCTCACTAATTGTAAGAATCCATCCCTTAAACAAATACCACTAAATCTTAAATTTTTTTTTTTTAATTCCTAGGATTGGTGATTGCGTATGTTCTAAACCTACATAAGTTTTCAGAATGGGACGAAAAAACCGCCTCAGGTAATGACAAATGGTGCCGAACAAGTTGCATCAGCAAAATTGTTAGTTTGGATTTTTCATGCACTCTTAAAAATTTTCTCTGGTAGAAAATATGACATATATTCTAATTGTTATGGGTATCTGTATGTATCTTCAGTATTTGAATTTTGAATTGAGGAGACTTTTTTCAAGCTATCAGTTAATTTTTATTTTTTTACTCCGTTAAAGCAGTATATAAAAAACATATGATACGTTTGTAACCATTCTTAATCTTACTCATCTCTCAACAAAAACTGTTTTCTATTCGCTCTTTGTGTTCAGGAAATTTTCACTAATTGATCATTTTCCTTGTCTCATTATTTCAGATTTACGGAAAAAATGGATTTTTTTGCTTTTAGACTTGAAAACATTCATTCAACAATTTTTAGAAACTTGCTTAAAAATTGTGTTACGCTGGTATTTGTCGCAGAAAATTTAAGACTTCCAACATAGTAGTAACTTATTATATTTGTCAGTTTTTTCGAGGAAGGTATATCTGTAACGAATCGTGTCTCTTTTCAAGTTCACCTCAAGAGGTTTAGACTGGAAAAATTTTATTCACGTGCATGAACTAGTTTTATCTCTTTTTGTTCTGTTCCGCTCCATGTTCATGTTCAGCTTCATTCACTGATTAGTTTGTGGTAGATATTATAACGCTTATTTAGTACTCTAAACTGTTTAGAGTTGAAATGTTCAAACTTTTTTGCTTTCTTCAAAGAGTTGAAAAAATTTTCATTGTTGCGACTTATTTTTGAACTCTAATTTTCAAAAAACTCCTTCGCATCGGAGACAAATTTCGTTACCTAACATTACCAAATGGCCACGAACTTAATAGCCGATTAGGTCACTGCCAGGTTGACAGTGTCTTTTACTGAAGCTAAGATTTGTCCTGTACTTGAAGTACTACTTTTTGTCCTGTACTTGAAGTACTACTTTTTGTCCTGTACTTGATGTAGTATTTTCCAAGTCTACCTAGGTTATGTGAGATATTTCTAGTCCATTAGAGTGAAATTTTAGAATTTTTTAATCTCTTAGTCTTTTACAAAGTTTTTTTCCACAGTAATTCAGATGATACAGTCATAATCATTTGTCGTAATCGTGATAAATTTCATGTGAACTGAGCTATTAATTTCTCTTTCATGAGTACTGAAATTGGAACTTTTTTTGCAATTTAATTTTTTAAGTGAAAGGGAAATTAATACCACAGTTCACATGAAATTTAATAAATGATGTATTTGCCATTATAAAATAATTCTGGATATTTCATCATGAAATTTCGCTGCCCACTCGTGCATATGACTTCTTGTATGCAGTTCGTTTGGCAGTTTCAAGTTTGGTATAAGACAATATATCCGACGTGTTTATCATTTGAAAGTTTCAGTTGTGTAGTCTTCCTTCTGTTTCCATTCTGTCCGTGGTGTTGTTGTTGATATTTCAAAATATATAACAAATACCGCTGGAAGTGTTTCTTTGATGATTTGTTGCATTTCTTAAGAATATTTAAAACGAAGGTTTTTGCAAACATATTTTAACATGCTGAATTTATTTTTGTTTGGATGAACATAATCAAAACCTTTGTAGAAACCTTCAATGAAGGCGTTTACTAAAACCTTATGCTTAAAAGTTTGAAGTTATAAATTGATTTTTTCAGTGGGAATGAGAATAAAGCAGCGACAGGTGGTAACAGTAATGATAAAACCACAAAACTAAAGAAATCGAAAACTTTCGATGGCAGCGTCTTGATGGAAACTGGCAAAATTCTCACTGAACCAGGGAGTGTAGCAGCAGCTGCAGTGACGACCTCTTCAAAAAATTTTGGAAATGTTGTTTTGCAGCAGCAGAATCATTCTCTACCTAATAAATCATTAGTATGTTGAGATGCGTTATTTTTGTGTTCAATTTTTAGGTGATTTTATTGGCTAGCTTCAGCGTATTTTCCAAATATTGAGGTTTTTTTTTTCAATAACGAATTAATCCTCATTTTTGTCATTCCGCGAATTCAAATACGTGGAATGGATTGATAAAATTCGATTTATTGTTCTGCTTTTCATAATGATGTGCATGACATCTAACATAGTAACTGATAGTTTTGACGTTTCAGAATCTTTATGGAGCAAACCAGTTATCTTGTAACCCTTCATCGGGTGCGAAACTGATGCTTCCAAATGATTCTTGTAATGGTCCATCCGTGGATTCACCAAGTGCTGGAAGTGAAAGCGCTTATGGTGACGATGAAATGGATCGAGAACAGGTATTTGGCTTGCAAGGCAGTTAATAATTTGCCAATTATTTAACGGACGTTATGCATTTTACCAGTTGTTGTCTTCATTTATTAATTTCTTAATTTGTTCGAGCAGTTTCAAATATTTGAAAACTGAACTAGTTTGGAGTCGTCCCATGGATTGCTGAAGTGAGGGGAATGATAGAACATTCCTAAGGTAACAGTATAGAACATTCCCAAGGTAACACTTTATTAAGGTGACAGTGAATCAGTAACCGTTGTAGATGTCACTTTTCTAGGTAGTGCATTTGTAATGCATTGGAAACTTCACAAAAATATTTCTGTGAATTTAGGAGGAAGTGTTTGGAAGTGATGATGAAGAGCAGGAAGATCCTAAAGACTACCGGGAAGGCGGCTATCATCCTGTTGCAATTGGTGATGTGTTCATTGAACGGTAATGTTTAGTTTAGAAACTTGTACTTTTACTCCTTTGATTGAGTTCAAATTGCAACTTACTGCTTGTATTTTATAGTTATCATGTGATTCGAAAGATGGGATGGGGCCATTTTTCGACGGTTTGGCTTTGTTGGGATACGGAGCAAACGCGTTTCGTTGCGATGAAAATTGTGAAGTCTGCTGAGCATTACACTGAAGCAGCTGTAGATGAAATTGAAGTAATTACTTTTCCAATTCATTTGATATTTTGAGTTCAGTAGGATATCTGATGGGACTTTTAAAGATTTCAAGGTTAAGCATATTTTTCCTAAATTTCAGGAGCCAGCTTATTTCGAGATTCTAACAGCTAGTTTTACTTATGCAGAAAAGTGAAAATTTTTTCAATTTATAGGTTCAGTTCGGCAATCTAGTTACGTGATCTGGAATTTTTTGTGAAGTATTTTGTTGATTTTTCATTATTTCTGTTCCGTTGGTTATTTTGTTGTAATTTATGTATTATCCATCAATAAGCTTTTGTTCTGTATCTTATACTTGTCGAAATTGTAGTTGCTTATGGCAGTACGTAATGCTGACGAGAATGATCCATTCCGTGAGCGGGTTGTACAACTTCTTGATAAATTTCCAGTTACTGGCGTTAACGGGACGCATATATGCATGGTTTTCGAGGTCCTTTTTTCTTTCAGTAACATATAAGTAGCTTAGTAATATTATCGTTGCTTTTATGGAAGCCAGGGAATTAATTGATGGTCTATCCATTAAAAAAAATGATTAGTGACTTGGTCTTTGATAAAGATGTTATCACCATATCGTTATGATTTTGCTTACACTAATGGGTTGGTTGATGGGGATAATTTACCGTCAATGATTTTACGCCGTGTAATAAATTTTCTATCAAAGAAAATGTTTTTTCAGGTCCTTGGATGTAATTTGCTAAAGCTGATCATTAGAAGTAATTATCAGGGTCTCCCGCTTGAGCAAGTGCGCATTATCGTGAAACAAGTTTTAGAAGGACTACAGTATCTTCACGAGAAGTGTCATATTATACACACTGATATAAAACCGGAAAATGTTCTCGTCACTATGACACATGAACAAGTGAGACGGGTATGTGAAATGTTATCAGATCGTTTTTCCATTTTGCATTATAACACAGATGTAATATGGAATGCGTCTTTCGCGCTTTCAAAGCCAAAGATAAAAATTAGGCACATGTTTTAGAAATCATTTGATCATCTTGCTTTTATTAAAATCATTTAGTTATTCGGAATCCTGCATGGTTTTTTACCTAAAATACTTTTTTTAATATTGCAGATTGCGGCAGAAGCAATTTTATGTAGCAAAATGGGTTTCAAATTGTCGGGAAGTGCTGTAAGTACGGCTCCGCAGAACATGGTTAAGAAAGTATGTTACTTTAAAACATGAAATCCTACTGGAAAACAAGAAAGTGTTGGTTTTGTTTATCGGAAAACTAGAGCTAAGTTTATGGTCGAGTCCTCACAATGAGTGTGACACTTCATTCATGATCTAAAATAGGTTACTTTGTAGAGCTTTTTACGTTGATTATGCAATATCAATTTAAACGGGTTGGCTCTCAACTTTTTTCCGGACGCCTCTTTTATTATGAAAAACTTTATGTGCCTCGTGATGTTATCAGCTATGCTTATAACCTTCAGACAATCGTCCTAGGTTTTTCACCAACACTGTTTTGATGTAATTTTGCACCAATTATAATATGCAAAATGCAATTCAATAATTTTGGTCTTAGAAAAATGACAACCCTGTTTTCAAACCCGAGCAGATGGAACTCATTCCTGCAAGGCCATCCATCTATGAGAGGAAAAATCTAATCACAGTGTCAGCAAGCTTTGCAAAGTCCTGGCAGCCTGAGTTAGCAAGCCTGCTAGGTCCTGATAGATGAACTTGTAGAGGAGAGTGTGAGTACAGTTAAAAAATAAAAAATATAACAGTTGTGGTTTCTGTAGGTTGAAGAAGCGATGTCGAAAAACAAGAAGAAGAAGTTAAAGAAGAAACGGAAAAAACAGCGGGAACTACTAGAGCAACAGTTGGTACAGATGGAAGGATTGACTGTGGATCCAAACCTCGTTTTTGCTTCATTAAATTCTGAGGAGCGCAACAAAGTTTGTCTTGAAGTAATTTTGAGATATTGGAAAAAGTAAAAGTGAACCTCGTGCCCTGAGGTTTAGATTATTTAAAGAAGTCATTTGTGCAAAGTTACACCTCAGTTTCAAGTGTGTACGGTAATCTTTTAAACATTTTCATTTGGCTTGCGAACAAACTTCACAATCCAGAGGAGTTGAGCTTAAGTTTTTCACCAACACTATTTTGAAGTAGTTCCACACCAATTATAATATACAAAATGCAATTCAATAATTTCAGTTCACTTGAAAATTTTCAATTACTTCTGTGCAACAAGTCGTAAAATAATGAATTTAGTATCGTTCTCGTATATCACTCAATGAATTTGTTTTTTATGAACAGAATTTTGCCGTAGAATTGTGTTTGTGAGAATTAAAAAAATCAGCTTATTTCATGTACGTCTATTCAAAAAAGCATCCCATACAAAAATATGATTAGTTCATGCAGCATGCTTGAATTTTAGTTATTTGGAAAGCAGCACAACAACGGTTGTAGTGCTAATGATAGTAATCGATATGCAATACCTGAATTGTTGCGTTCCGCGGTTACGGCCCCCGCGAAAGTTACTGGTGGAAATAATGCAAGTATGAGTGCTCGATCGCATGATAATGGTGGTACCAGTGGTGTAGTTCGTTCAAATGCAAGTCATTCAGTGGGTTCTAAACCAAAAGCTCCGTATAATATGACTCATTTGGATGTTGATAAGCAGAGTAGATATAATCAGGTATACACAAAGTCATACTGTGGTAGGCTTGCAACCATGACTAATGTAGCAGCATATTTACAATGATAGCACTAAAAGAGAGGAAATTTTCTGTATTGCATAATTGTGCTCTCCATTTATTTAATTCTACTACATGATCGTAGAGACTGGGCCACATAGTCATCAGTTTCAAGGATGCTGTTACTTTACTTTTTTTTTGAAGTGGGATTTTTTGTTAATTCACTATGTGACTGTTATCTGGTTGGAAGGTTTGAATTGTTTAATGTGCATGAGACAATTTCATAGTTTGCTGTAGGCATATAGTACTGTAATTGCAGTTGGAGTTGTTAGCGTTTTGTTTTAGTTCTCATGCTCTTTTCCAACCCGTTTATCGCCGTTATATTCAAATCAGATAATTATAGACTGCTCAACTAATGAATCTATATTTAGCTTGAAATTTCAGAAAAAATTCTGGCCCTTAGTATCATCTTTCTACAGTTCCGTTTTTAACTACTTGCAAGAATTCATTTTTTATTTGACTCCGGTTTTACTCACTTTCTAATCTAAATCCTTATCACTGGTGACTTGCATCATTCCTAACGATATGCTGATTTCCGAGCTCCGCTTAATGGTTGCATTTACTTTAGCGAATGAAATGTTTTTTTTTTTTCATTTTTTTGGAGCTGGAAACATTTGTATGAATTAAGGTTTTTGATCTTCCTTGCTCCAAAGTTTTAAAATTTTATGAAATGCAATAAACGCTCGTAATTTTTTAAGCTGAAACCAGAAATCGTGGCAACGAAGGCTGAAGACATACTACAAATAAATGAGTTTATTGATAAAGATATTTCTGTTTGTTCAGCTGCGCGGCGGAACAAGCTTACTTCATTCGAGGTATATGGTTTCGATTTGTATTTTTACCAAAGAAAATAAACATTTTTTAATAAATTGTTTATCGGATCTATATTCACAGAAATTCTAGTTTTTACTTTTCTTCCGGTTTTTTTCAGTAGTATTTGACGATTTAGATGCATTTCAGGTACCATTCGAAAATGCTGCGCTGAAAGCTGTTGAAGTTGAAGATGTAGCAGAATATCCTATGCTAGCTTCTGCCAGTGACAATGATCTGCGTTAGTTTGCAATTTTTCAGCGTGTAAAAGTTTCATTTTCATAATAGTCAGGTTTGATTTTTTTTCTTTCAAATCCATACCGTGCATTCGCCGAACTTGTGAATAATATTTTGTTGTCTAAGAAATGGATGACGCTTAGATCTCTTTGCGGAGCTTTTTTGAGGTATTTTTATTTTTTTAAGGACTGGTGCGTTTTGCCTAAATCCTTAAAATATTTGAGTTCTGAGTGATTTAGATCACTGGTGATCTTTTGAGATTAACTGCTGTTTCCTTGTAACGCAAACGTTACAGTCGTGGAAAAATCACCTCGATTTCTGCTTCATACGGAAGACGCTCGTTCCGATAATGAAATGAAGGAATTAACTCTGGGATTTTTGTTAGAAAAAGATGGTTTATCACCGGTTCATATGGAGCCAGACTACTTAAATTCGGCTACTGAGATCAGCGTCAAGCTTGCTGACTTAGGGAATGCTTGCTGGACGGTTAGTCCTTTTGTGTGATAATTAAATATGGGGGTAGTTTTATTTTTTTCATCTTCGTTCTGCTTTTACAGAGTTCTTTTGCAGAATTCTTAGCTTCGAAATAATTTAGAGTGGAATTTTTCTGTTAATTCTGACATCATTTAAATCAAGTCCGACGCAAACATTTAAAACTTGTTCTTTTTTAGCACCATCATTTCACAGAAGATATTCAAACTCGACAGTATCGAAGTTTAGAAGTGTTGATAGGAGCTGGTTACGGTCCGCCAGCTGATATCTGGAGTACAGCTTGTATGGTTCGTATTTGTCAATTTGATTTACGGATTTTTTTGAGTTGTACTCTTTTATGATGTTAAATTCACTGACAAAAAGTAGATTTGAGATAGTAAAAAAGTCCGTAAATCAAGAAAAAAATTTTTCTTCTGTAGTTATAATTGAATTGACTTTCAATTAAGGAAATGCATAAATTGTTTTAAAAACAGGCTTTTTTGATTCGATGATTTTGATTCGACCATACTGTTTCATTTAAGAGGTCAATGAGAGGTTTTTTGGTATTAAACTACATCTTCCAATGTATTTGAATGGCATTAATGTCGGTATTATTAGTTTGATGGTGATTTTTTAGGCATTTGAATTGGCGACAGGCGATTATTTGTTTGAACCTCATAGCGGTGATACATATAGTAGGGACGAAGATCATTTAGCGCATATAATCGAGCTTCTACGAACTATTTCTCCAAGAGTATATAAAAAGGGAGCTCATTGGCGTGAATTCTTTGACAAGGTAATTTCTTCAGTTGAAAAATTTTCACACTATCTGTTTTGGCTTCCAAGTGATATAAACTTACATGATCACTGAACTCACTTTTTGCTTTTTATGCTACACTCGTAATTGATTGAATTGCAGTAGTTAACAGTTTTTTACTGATTCATTTTAACTAATGTGCCGGGAAGCAACTTTATCGAAATTATATGCTTCACAGTTTTGACCACTTATGTACAAATTTATGAATTCGATTGACCTTTGATTTATGACTTCTAACATTTTTGCTTCCTGGTTGACCCTGTAGCTAAATGCGATGAATGTTGCGGGTTCGGTTCCTGCTAGGGTCACAATCGTCACGGTTTGCTTAACCAGAGAGTGACTTAAGAAAATGGTTGAAAAAACACAACTTCTTTCCGAGCAAACTGGCAAGAACAGCTTCTTATTTGCGTGGCGAGAAGCGGGAGGCGGTGGGTCGACACGAGGAAACTCACTGAAAAGATCGACCGACAGGTTTTAACAATTTTTCTTGCTTTATACAAAATTTTTGTAGCATGGCCGTCTACTTCATATTCATCAACTGAAGCCGTGGTCTTTGGTGGAAGTGCTTACACAAAAATATGGCTGGCCAATTGAATCAGCTGGACAGTTTGCTTCATTTCTTATACCGATGTTAGCATTTGATCAAGATGAGCGAGCAACAGCTAGACAGTGCTTACAGCATGACTGGTTAAAACCAAATGGTGGTAAACCACTGCATAAAGTGAAGAATCAACAGGAGCAAGATTCGTCACAGAAACAACATGATCAAGAACCACCTTTAATTCTTGACTCATCTCATCTGGTTAGTGTTTATTAGTGCTTTAATTTGAAAGCAAATATGAACTGCTGTTGAATTTCATTGCTTAAAGAACTTATGATTCGAATTTGATGGATGGTGAAATCTTTGTCTTAAAATAGCTTTGAGTTGTACAGTGGTGATTGTTTTGCGTAAATGATATGTAATTTTTCAGGATGACTCGTCTGAACTAAGTGGTGACAGCGATAATACTGAAAGCCAGGAATACTTCGTAGCGGATGAAGTGCACGGAGCTTCTCTTGTCAAAGAATCTCAACAGTCAGTTAGCAGCAACTATAATGACGCCACTTTTGATTAGCTATGCTGGCAAAAAAAAGATTTTGAACTTCAAAGGATCTTTTTGTGCTATGTTAGTATCGCCTTTTTATAATCATTTTTTCTTCCTCATATTTTCATGGGATAGTTTTTTTAGTGTTTTCCATTGAGATTTCTTACCAACCATTATTTAATACTGTGCATAAATTTATTCTTGAAAAGAAGTGAATTATAATTTACTTGTACGCTTCCTTTCGGTTGCTAATGACTTGCATGCGAGTTTAGTCCACATACCTGCTTCGAAGCATTTGAGCAGTTACATTCTTTTTCTTAAGAAGTCGTTCTAACTTGATTTCATTTTTTGCCATTTTTAATACTTTGAGATTTTGAAGTTCTGCCTGATTATAGCAGTATGGTTTTGTTTTTCGGACTTTTTTCCATCTACTATATTGGGAGATATGGAGTGACTACATCTCATCTTGAGATAAAAATTTCATGTTAAGCTAAAAACAAAACAATTAGTTTTTTCATGAAGTGGGGAGAAATAGCGCCTTTATGATTTTTTACATTTTCAGCGAGAATTGTCACAATTTATATTTGTTCTATAAAAGCTTGCCTGTTTATCGTATGTAACATTTCGTATACTGAAAATGATTGATTGAGGTTCAAGAATGTACTTGCTGTAATAAATATATAATAAAACAGTGTGGAAGTGGTGAAGAATATAAAGTGAGGTAGGATATTTGAAAAAAAAAATAATTTCTTGACTCCTTTCTCTTGCTGTCTTTGCAGGTGAGTTCACTTTTTTTGTCTTTAGTGAATATAAGAAAGTCTTCAATCCTGAAAACTATGGTCACTGCAGTTCTTTGTACAAAACCGTATGATTTTCGATGTGATTTGTCATTGTTATGTCTTCTCTTCCGCCTGTTCACTATCATCGCTTAAAGATATTGAAGCGAGTTGATACCTTTGGTATTCATGAAATGTTTTGCAAACTGTCTCTGGTACTTCGATCCATCCATTTCATAGATATGCACATATAGAGCCGTGTGCATTATGCATTATGATTATTTGTTTACATATTTAAACAAGTGTTTTTCATTGTCAAGTAAAATTTGTTTTATTCTTGTGGAAATGAATGATTGCATGTAGAGATAAATTCACCGCTTGTCTCAGATGTGATTTACTGTTGTTGGAAACCTCTTCAATCTTTTTAAGAAGGAACATAAGTTAGATCGAAAGATAAGAGCTGCACAAACGTTCCATCAGCTTGGACATCGAAGCATCATTTCTGCAAAGTAAGACGGAATTTCATCCACCACGTTGTTTCAGGGCCGTAGATCACGTGAAACGTGGAACTAGTCACATATTCGTCGTTCCATGTTTTTTCGAACTTGTAGGGACACCTTAACTCTGGAAATTGTTTGAAGTTGTCGGTCGCTTCGCTTGATCAATGGAAATTCATTGTAGAGCAACTTTCACGAATCGCCAAACCTTGCAGGTAGTATGACATGGTGGTGCGAAGTTACTGAGGTAATTCTCGGACTTGTGAGCTTGAAACTTGGATACATGCACGAAGAGAACAAGCAAGAAATTGAGGTAAATACAATAAAAAATGTCTCATTAACTAATAACATGAAGACAACCCAAAGAAGAGGGAAGGAATGAGTGTTGGGTGAAAGCGGACAGAGGTGAAGCGTGTTAAGGGGATGGTGTAGTTAAACTGATGAGAAAAATTGAAATGTAATATTAAAGGGATGAAACAAAGAAAAGAAAGTATGTGTTTTTAAAAAGGATGACTGTATATCGTTGGTGTCGAAAAGATGAAGGAATAGAATGGACAGGAAAAGCTTTAGCAGGTCGTCACGTTGGAGCAGCACCGAGCAACACGATGAATAAGGGCAGCTTGTCTGCACGTTATCTGTCAAAAGTCATTTGGCGACAATGTTAGTATGATCTCGAGTGGTTCATGACCTTTCAGGAGCTCTATCTGGTCATCTGCAATAAATTTGTACTTCTGCTCTTGCTGGAAACAAAATACTTTTGTAACATGGAACTTATGACATAAATGTCTCTTTAGGATATTTCTCAAAGAATGATTCATTACGAAAAATTAGTAGAAGAAATGTTTCGATGCTTCAAGTGTTGGATTATTTCTGCAACTCTCATCTTCCACCTTTTTTGGATTAATTCCGTGACGGGAAGCAGAAATCATCTACTGCCTACAGAGTTTGAATTCTGGCTTGTGCTCCCATTCATTGTCGATTCATTTTGGGCACAAGGAATTCGAGCCAAATATTGTCTACCTTCTTTCTTTCTACCCTGCACACTGTTCTCCTCGGTATTGTCATGTCTTGTGCGCTTATCGAAGCACTGACTGGCATGCAGAATTCTCTACTTGTGGTACCAGGTGTCGTCGGGCAATCCGAGATAATATAAAATTGCTTTACAGTAAAATATCTTTGAGATAAGTGATTTACATTAAAAGATTGAACAACTTGGTGAACTGATGCAAGAAATTGTTTGTCCAAATTTGACTAACTTCTTGTCAAATTGTGGAACATTGTAAAGTACAGCGAGCATATTTCTAAGCTAAATACATTGGGATATTGTAAAACTTCCGGTCTTTTAATTAAGTGCATATGCGGTGTCGGTTTCCCAAGAAAGTTTCGTCCAATTTTGGAAGGTAGTCATCCTTTGCTAATGTTCACGGACCGTACGGTTCAGTGCTTAATCGAACTATATAAAGAGTTTATTCGTGATTCCCTCCAGAGCCCTCGTCGCAGATCGACGTGAACCATCCATCCATTATATACAGCCCAGCTCGAGACTTCGTCGATGGAAAACTTCTTGACAGCACCAGACACTTGTTTCTGCTCGGGAAGAACAAGTTTATTCAGTTCTTTCATACTGTGTGATCAGGAGATTTGGGGACGAGTGGTTACTACCACAGGTGGGTGTGCAAAGTGCTTAGGAGACTGACCGTATTCTCACAACTGCGAAAGAGACTGATCTACAGGACGAACTTATTATATACAAAGGGAAAATTGGACACAAATTATTCTGTAAATGTGCAGCTTCTCATAGCTCTATTTGAGATTCCTGCATGTGATAAATTCAATGGCAGAAATGGAGAAACCTAAACAGCATGAGATTAGAAGATTAGATAACCGACCCATTACCTTCGATAAATTTTTTTTATGTAACCTCCTGGGTCGTTTGCTTTGGCAGGTCACAGTCTTCATTGGTTTTCCAGTTTGGTGATACCAACCACTTGACAGCACTTGGCCATTTAAACCATGAGAGGTGACCAAAGTTCAATTACTGTGTGTGAATTCCCGCGAGGTCAGTCATCATCACACGTGGTACGTTCATTCCCTCACAACAGTATTTACAGTGATTAAGGACCGTGCCCAGCCACGGAGACACAGGGATTGAGCTCAGGGTCTGAAATGATACATTTCATACACTGCCTCGGTGAACAGACTTCAAAATTACGGTAAGGGTAGATCACGTTGATTCTTCCGGTATAGCGAGACTGTGAAGGTTGGTTGGAAGAGACTGCTGTTCATTTCAGGAAGGTGGTTGGAGCAATTAAATGGATTGTTCGGTGAGTTGCTTGCGAGTTTATGTATACTTCATTTATCGCTTTACAAGTTATACCTTTCATTGTTATTTCATATTTCCACTGGCTGTCTCCATTCCATTTCTCCTCTCTCTCCTCCATCATCGGACATTTTCTGAACTATTTTATGAGTTTGTATTGATTGGAAATGTGAGGAATTTCTACGTTTTGGCACACGTATTGCTTATTTGCAGAAGCTTTGCTGTCTTGCATCTGTGGACGGCAAAGAGTGCAAAGAAGTTTTTGATACTTATGATGATTTCGAGGAACACTATTGCCAGAAGCACCTTGACTTGACATTGTTTGCTTGTGGTGGTAAGGGATGTACAGCTCAATTTGGAACAATTTTACAGATTTTTCGCCATTTAGAGATCTGTAAACGTCGAGGCAAAAAGGTTAGTCAAAATGAAACATTTAGATTTATCATTTTCTTCCTTTATAAAATAGCAAAAATTAATGAGATCTTTTTCAGTCAAGTAGTTGCTTTGAAAAAAATAAGTAAACAATGATATGATAAACATCAACCTGGAAAGATTAGAAATATGTTATGCTTTTCAGTTTTTTTTTTAGTGTTCGGATTCCATGAACTCATAATGTTTTTTCTCTTTCAATCTGCTCCATGAATCAATTCATCTTGTCTAATAAGCTATGCAAATATTGAATTTTCAGATGAAACTGTTGCAAAGTTCCAATAGTGTTCTAGAAAGTTTAACGGTATTGGACCGAGCGAAGCTGCTAGCAGTGCAATGCTGTGTTAGAAGAGGTAAAAAAATTGGAAATTGAAGTGCAAATTAATTTTTTTTCTTGTGAGGATACGAAACTCGTTATATTGTTTTCATCATTTCAGCAAAACGAGCAAACGAACTAGCCAGAATCAATAGTGGTATTACTACTAACTCCAGTCATGAATCATATGTTCAGAGCTCTCTTGGTAATTTTTTTTAGTAAATATTTTCTACATTTTTCAGATTGAGGATTGAAAGAAGTTGATTTCTTATTATGATTTTTTGAGTTGAAGATTTAAATTTGAAAGCTCTTTGTAGCCAGTCCAATGTTAACTGCGTTTTGAATATGGAGAAGGACCATACCCGACAAAAAAAATGTTTTACTGGGTCCATACCATACACAGCAAAAATCTACCATGTGCTTTTGCTTTTTGAAAATTTGGATTTAAAGATGTGACAACTCAAACTTTAGATTTTGGTGGTCTAATGCAATTCAAAATTAAAAATTATGAATGAAGGATTTTTCTCTCCAGCTGATATAAATTCTGTGTAATCAATTTTTAGATGGAATGGATTTACTCAGTTCTTTGGATGATGACCAAATACACGTTCCGATAATCGAACCATCTAATATTCAACAGATGGAGGGTAAGACTTTAGTGTAAGAATGTTTATATGTTTCACAATTTTATTTTTACATTCCATCAAATATACACCTTCTCAGTTTTAAATGGTCTGCAAAAGATGGTGGATATTCTATAATTTAATTCTTTTGCCTCTGTTATTCGTCTAAAATTTATACTTGTATAATTTGTTTTTAATGTTATTTATTGTATCGGGAAATCCGAAATAATTTTTATCTTAGTAATTTCTTAAAATCAGTTAATGTAGTTGTATTTAGAAATTCAAGTATTAGTCACGTTTCTAGGGTTGACAATGTAAAATGTCGGCATGTCCAAAGTAAGTAAGATATATTTAGTCTCATGTTTTTTTTTATCTCCAAGCAAAGTTAGTTCGTAAGGTCATCGGCAAGTTGTAAGGATATTTGATTTGCTTTAATAATTATCTTTGATTATCTTCGATTAACTTCTCAAAAACATCTTGAACCTCGCAACATTTTTACAGTCTTTATTTGTGATTTCCGTAATGTGTTTGGTTCTGATTATCTCTTTCCCATTGCTTGATCTATTATTATGTGTTCCAATCTGATTATTCAAGTTGTGAGGAAGAATTTACATTTAAACAGTATGCTGCGCTATCGGATGTTCTATAACTGCTGCTTCTTTTACTGTTTCTTTGTTCATCGGCTTTTTCTTCATCTTGCCTATCGTAACTTTTTTTTGGATTTCAAAAAACGCACTAAGGCGATATAAGACTGTGGGTGATTATTTCGTATATGCTGATGGAAATTCATTGCAGATGGTGAACATGGGCCAAGTATCCTAAGAAAGGAGGTTGCTGTTATACCAGCAAGAAAGGAGCGTGCTGTTACACCAGCAAGACAGGCTGCATGGAGACTAAAGGAACAAATGCTTTTGGAAGAGACAACGAGAAAAACAAATGTAATGAAAGCTTTCTGTGCGAAGGTTGACAGAGGCACTAGAAAGCTTATTTTGTTGGGTCATTTTTGTTTCACCTTTTTTTGCATCAAGAAGTTAGATTGCATTGTGGAGTGAACTGACCGAGCTAAACCCTTTTCCGAGCTGTATTTCTAGTGTGAATTTTAGAAACTACCGGGAAAGACTAGTCAAGGCATGCAAGAAAGACAAAAGAAATTGCCAGTGAAAGTAACTGATAAAACTCGAATTTCGGCTCTCATTACCGATGATCCTAAAAAAACGGTAAATTTATTTTCCTTGCAAATCGTTAATTATTATTTTAACATCCACTTCTTTGATCTGATAAAATTTATAAAGTGAAATATGTTTCTCCAATTAGGTTTTTCATTTTACTGATTGTCATTTGCTTTTTTTGATTTTTCCTTGTTTTAGAGATGCACATCGACCCATTTACAAATAGTGGAGTCAAGTCCGTTTAGAGATTCTACCATAGGTAAATAATAAATTTTTTTATGAAAACAATTTTCGCTCCTAATTTTTAGAAGCCTCTTTTCAATGTATTTTTTTTTTTTTCAAGGAATAAGGAATTAACAATACGAAAATGTCTCATTTATATCACAGGTAAGTGTTCTCTGTTCAGTGGCCACCAACCCATGACCTAATTGGCGAGGAAATCATTAAGAATTTATAATTTTTAGGGCGATTCGGTGCAAGTATGTCTTCGGAACCGACAAAGCATATTATGTCTGCTGAAAGGAGATCAAAAATACCGGATAAGATTCAAGACGTAGTAATTTTTCATTTAGTGGTTGCTAAAATCATCAGGGTTGTTCCATCGCGCTATGTAGTACTCGTCTGAATGAGAGCAAAAAAGGAATGAACCCGGCAGTGAATGTATTATGACAGCTAGCTTGCACGTCATGTCATGTTTTGTTCATTGAACGGTCATTCTTATGTGCAATACGCTCAGTTTTCCCTGAGACTTCCAATTTACAGTAGCAAATTATCATTGATAAACAAATAAGATACATCCCTCTCGGGTCTAGGATTTGACTCTTTTGCGTCTGTTTTTAATTAATCTTTACTGTGGATGGCAAGGAATTCGGTCTTAGATAACTTTAGATGTCAGCAGTTCAAAAACAGCCAAGAGTTTTTGAAAGTAGCCTTCCTGCTGGTCCTACTTATCCTCCAAAAATCCATGGTATGCACTTTTCTTTTTTTTTGCTCAGAAACATTTTTTAAATCTCAGTCAAATCTAAAGTAGAATTTTTTATGAAGATTTGATTTCTTTTTTACATGCAGTAGCATATTTTTAATTCCTGGTTATGCCCATCGTCTTTTATATTTTTTCTAATATATTCCAGATGTATCAAATTCACAGTCCTCTTCATTTGAACTTACATTTACTCGACCTCCAGACTATTCGGAGTTTCTAAGAAATCCTGTGCCACATGCAACGCTTCATGAAATACCTATTACTATATCTAATACTGAGCCACTACAAATTTCGCCAAACAGCTGTCAAAATTTTGGAAATCGTTCAATTACGAGGAACACTCAGGCATCACAACCAGCAACGTTTGTCAATTCTGAAAGGGACGTACAGTATAAACACGAGAATACAAAGTCGCATGGGATTCTGCAAAGGGCAAGAATAAAGTATATATGAGATGTGAACATGAGTTTTACTCATAAATAGAAGAATCAAAAGAGCAAAGAAATACAAGATTTTCTAGTGCTGTTTAGACATTAATGGAGGTTCTTGCTTTCCATCAAAAAAACAAAAAAAAGTGCGTAAAAACTTTTGACTTCTAGGAGAAAAATTTTCAGAAATATAATGCAACCAAAAGTATGGAGCAGACCGATCAGATGGATCTCGATGTCTTGAGTTTGTCAGTCGTTTACTGTTTCTTATTTGAAAAAAGCAGAAGTGAATTTTATCAATTTGCAGATTTTCTAAACGAATGAGAGGATGCAAGACGTTTGAAAATCTCAAGTTAAATGCATGGGAGACAGATCGACTTGAACAACCGGCAGGTGACTCCACGTCTCAATTGATAATTTAATTGTGCTTTCTTTTCTACACATTGATATCTCAAGTTAGTGATTGCTTCATTTTGCATAAAAGAATGGCTGAATGAGGAGTGCTGTATCTGTTTACTTGCTCCTCAATTTCCGTTTGACTGAATGTCAATAACAGAAAACATTCAGAAAAAACTGAATCATTAAAATCGAGTGTTGGACGGAAAGAAAAAGTCTCGGTAATGGAGGCATCAAAGTTCAATGACAGTTCAAGTTTTATCAATATGTCGTCAGACAAAGATTCTGGAGAAGAGGAGGATGAAGAGTATGTCTTTGTTTCTTTAGATGCCTGAACATTGTTTACACTAGGGAGGGTTTCGTTTTGAATCAATCTGTTATATTTCGATAATTTAATTCAGGATTTGGATTTTCAGGTATATCAATTTATTCGTATTTTCAAGTTTTTACCGTTTTAGGAATAAAAGAAACAAAGTTTATGTTTTATAATGTACTTGTTAAAAAGTTTTAACCCAGTTTTTTTCCAAAAACGATTAGACTTTTGAAAGTAAAATTGTTCATCAGAGGAAAAAAAAAAAAACTCCAAAACCTGTATTGTTTAGTCAGTTGATTGCACTGAAATTTTCAAAGCGTCAATAAGAACCTAACATTAATAAGATTCCGACATTAATTTTCAATTTTGACTTATGAAATTCAAAATTTTTGGAAAAGTTTTACACGCTAACTCTTACTGTTCATGCAGTTTTAACAACTCTGAGTTTATCGTAGGTGTGGTAAGACTGTTCCAATTCTTTTAAATCTTTTCTCGGACAAAAAAACTCCAAAACCTGTATTGTTCGACCCGAGAAAAACACCGGAATCACCGCAGGAAGTAGGAAATTCATTGGTTCTTTTTTCAAATTTTAAATTTTGCAGAATTTAATTTTTCTAGTCAAGGATTAAGCAATTTGGTACGATTTACATGATTTACCGTGTCATGGAACGTACCATCCTTAACATCATAGGTATTTGTTTTAAAGCATGTGGAAGGAGATTGTGAAAGTAAAATGGATAATGGATGCTCTAAAGATTACTCGCTAAAAAAACATTTTAGCTCTTAGTCAAAAACTTCTATTCGATAGTTGAATGCAATTTATTTTAGATATGAATTGCATGGGCCTTAAGATGAAAAGTCAAAGCTGAATTGCCTGCTGAATACTGAACAGTAGAAGGAGAATGTGGAATGCAAGCTAAAACGGATGAATTTTATCGTTATTAAGCTAGTCTCATTTTCTTTGAATTATTAAGAATTTTTAACAGACTAATGTCAACATAGAGGTTGACAGGCTTCACCTCATGTACGGGTTGTTATATCCTTTTCTGATACGTGTTTATGGTTGTTGAAGTAGTAAGCACTTTAAAATTTGCTGAAAAAACAGGTCATGTAATAATTTCCAAACTTTTTCGTGAACGACATATGGTCAGATTTGTTCATACATACGGCTGGAAGACGTTTGAAAGTCTCGTACATTTATTCACTCGTGATTCTCTTAGTTGGTTTGTTTGGTAGAGATATTGTTGCTTTTAATTTTGAGCTGTTTTTCTGTGCATGTAGAAAAATTTTTAAGCGCAGTTTTTGCTTTAACAATTTGTTAAATGATTTCCTGGCATTTCAAGAAGGAAATTTCAAACTTATCAGGGTTGGTATTGTTCGGTCTGACAAAGGATTTTCTTAATTCTTTTTTTCATTTGCTCCATGTGAATAAAGGTTGCACATTTTTATTATTTTCACGAAAAAAGGTAAGAACTGGTAATGATGTTACACTCATATTTTGTGTTGAACTGAGCAGATTGAGGGCACATTTATTTATATTTGAAAACAGTTTGAGTATAAAGTACTCTGGAAATTTCTACTGTGGATTAATCGACGGCTTGAATTTGGTTTTTTGAGCAGAAACCATGTTTATGGGAAGTAGTGAGACAGTGTTGGCGGTGAGATGAAGTGGTAGCTTCGATGCATCCCACGGTATTTGCTCTTTTCAATAATTCGAAATCGCAAAGAGTGGTTCAGAATTAGCTGTAGTTTGTCATTTATGACTCATAGTTCAACAGTCCGACTGTTGACCTTACCGGAGTGTATCATCAGCATCTGTCTTCCAAGCTGATGCTTGCAATGCAAAATTCAAAGTATTTCATATACGGAGGGTAAAGTTCACTCACGAGTACTCTTCAATCTGTTGTTTCATTTTTGCAGTACAATTACCTAAGCTGAAGTGAACCTGATGAAGCGGCTTTTAATTCCCTGTGTAGTTTCTACATTTATTCAATTGCTGTTGACTACGTTAGGTTGGTAACGAAGTGTACACATATCAGCTGGAAAATACATGGAGCACTGAGATGAGTGGCATTGCCCGGATTGGTTTGCTCGGATATAGCCAGTGGGAAACAAAATGCTAAGATGTCCACATAATTTCCATATTTCTTCCGGTCTTAACATCTGTTATTTCAAGTAACTTTGTTGCTGTTACCAGTGATTCTCTAATTATCCATTTTGTCTTTCAAAACTTCCTCGATCAGTTCAAGCTTTACACTGAGACACACCTAACGTATACCGTATTCTCTCGTATTTGATAGACTGAATTAGATTTCATTATCACCATATTTATAAACTTTATCCTGAATCTACATCGAGTCTAGATCAGAATAGATGAAATCTAATAAGTAATGAAAGAGAGAAGAGTAATTGCTGACCTTGAAACTCTGGCAACATGGCTGTTTTTAGTTGTCTAAGCCTAGCTTGGAAATTTTTTGGCACGTATTGTATTCTCCGAAAAGGTTAGATGGGAATTGCAGGGGCTGCTCACTCTCACTCATCCTCTCTCCAGGTATATCATGCATCCAGACAGTACCTGTTGGATGTTTTAACGACGTATTAGACATGAATGAATCACACTTCCTTGCTTTCGAATAATTGTTGAATGACTTCTTGTTAAACCTAATCTTTCACGTTTTTCCTTCCTTTCAAGAATTCGAAGTAAGTTTTGTTCCATCACCTTTCGAATATTGTTCCCATTAATGGTGGAGCATGAATCCGAATGTACACCAGAGGACAATCGACAAATATCAGGCAGCCAGGATAAATGAAGGGCGATGCTGTTACATAAATAAATTTCACAACGACCCGCATCACAATACGAACGCATGAGCTCGTGAGTCGTCGAACGGCAGTGTTCCGAACGTATTCGGGAAGTTTGCAAATGAGCTTCCGACACTTTCTGGAGACAGTGGTTGGCGGATCTGATATTTTTCCCTTAGTCGTGAGACGGCAGGTTGCCAGGGTCTGCAATCCATATAGAGACACACACAGACTTATACATCCAGTCATACATGCATTGCAATAATAATTACGTACAAAGACCAACTAGGCCCCAACAGCAGCATTCTGCGCTCTGAGTTCTTTTTCATGCCTAGAAATGCTTGGCAGTCTTGCTGACTGATCGACTAATAGCCAACGTTAGTAATGACAGACTTGCGACCCAGAGATGCCAAATTGTTGGATTTTACCGAATCAATTGTAAATAAATGTCCCCTTCATCAGTGCGACACACATGCACGCGCACACACGCACACATACATACACACATACATACACACATACACACACATACACACACATACACACACACACATACATCAAGCAGTGTCTCATTAGATGGTTAAAATTTAATTCTAACTGCCACGGATGTGATACTTCGGGTTAATATTGTAATATTAGCGCCTTAGCTGCATATTAGCCATGGCAGCTTGTTTGCTATGGTTACGAATATGAATTATTGATTTCCGAAATTTATCGTAAAAGTTGGAAGTTCTGATGCTGGTATTTCCAACTCCCAGTAATATTTTGCTAGTTTGGCTGTTTCCCGGGAATGGAAAGGTCATATTGGATATGGTGACTTTTGCTGAGTGAGACTGTCGAGAAAGGTGCAAGGATGTTCTAAAGAAGGCAGCACGGAAGTATTTCATCTCTCGCCTTGTTGTCTCCAATCCTCTTACTGAGTTGGCCTATCTTTCTAAATGAAAGTTTACATGCTGCCGAGCACCCTATCCCAATGTTCCATCTTTATCATTGTTTGCAATTAATTTCATTTCCAAGTCGCAAATCAAATACTCCCAAGGATTTGTGATAGGTCAGCAGCTGTTACTAATTGTGAATAGTGGACTATGTGTTTCAGCAGCTGAATTTTAGATGTTGGACGCTTTCTTTCAAAGATCAGTTAGAATTATTGGAAAATCCCGAAAATTTCTCAAAAATTTATCATAGAAGTATATTTCCTTGCGTGTTTCTCTTTGCTATCATAGAACTACAGAAAATTCCTGTTAAAACTGTCGGAAATATAAGAGAAATGTTTTGCTTCGTCTGCAGAGACGCGATAATCGTCAGTGCTACAAAGTTCTTCTCGCAACAGTTTGTTGAAAAATGCGTACATGCGAATATTTGAGACACCATGCAATGGGAAGAACTGCAAGAATAATGGAAGCACCGTAATAGGACTGAATAACTGCGCAAATGATGATCTGTCCTCCTGTTCAGGACTGAACATCATTTATCGTCACTCTGCAGATCACCACGATCGGTAATTCGAAGTAACAGCTAGAACGAAGCTGTTAGAGAAAAATTCATCGAGTAATTGCCCAATTATACGTAATGACTTCTTTTTGACTTTTCCGACCACATTTGGTTCCTCTAATTTGTGAACCTTAAACGTCATAGTGTTATCTATGTCACCTAGTTTCTAGAAATGTGCCACTTTTCGAAAACTAAAGCAAACACAGTATAAGTACGGATAGGATAATATAAGGAGGCAAGTCCTTACGGTGATATTGTTGAGGATATGCTTGAGCAATTTAACGATCGTTGCTGAAAAAGCACCTGTGATGAGGAATATTACTTCTTAGTTGTTTCAAGCCACAGCGATATGACGGCTGTCTTGTTTGAGCATGTAACTGTTTTAGTCCACTCCCAGACTGCTTTAGTCATTTTTATTTCTTAGTTTCAAATAAAGAATAATACTCGTGACGTGGTCGTTTGCAGCATTTGAGAGTCTAAGGAGGAAATCGTTGATGTAAGTTTGTAGTTCAGTGTCATTGATAATTTGTAATAAATTCAATATAATAATGCCGTGCTGCGGAATAATTCGTAAAAGATTAGTGAAAAAAGTAGCTTTAGTTTCGAGGTATCAAAATAGCGGTAAAAACGGGAACGGTTACCTTGGCGGAACAGCAGGAACAACAGCTTCGGAAACTGATTTCAAGTAACGGCGCAGCAGTCGCCGGTGAATGTTCAGATGCCACCAATACAAGTACCGTCATCTCATCGTCCATAAAATCCACTGATGCACAGCCATTTTTTCCATTGTTATTACCTCCGAAGGACAAAGTCGAACTTGCCGTTGTAAGTAAATCTCTACGTTTTGCTGCGTTCTGCTAAATTCATTTAGTTCCTTTTCGCATTGAAAACCATAAGAAGGCGTCAATTGCTTCGGCTCAATAATATTCCCAATCGAAATCACAAATAACTTGCCATTTCCAGGGCAGTGCTGGCAACGGTTTCCCCAAACGTCCATCTCGTCGTACCGTGACGGTGTTGGATGGCAATTGTCGAGTGAACTGTACAGAAAATGACCGTCATCAACTATCCAGACAAGAAGCTTCCGTTAGCCATATGAGACGAAGCCCTCTGGGAAGGTTGTTCATTCTCTTTTAAATCTTCAAACAGACTTCAGCTATGGTTGTTAATTTCAAAATATGTAAAACACATCTTGTACCTTTACCGGGACACCTCTGCTAGACCTTCTAGCTTCCATCGTAAACCTTTGTACTTCCACTTTCTAGTCCCCACTCATTTTTGGGCATTTACCAAGTCCTACTTTCTGATTCTAATGGAAGGAAATACATGGACGATGTTTCCTTACAATTTATTTCAATCAAAGAGTTGAGCAGTACTGAATGGATTCTCTCAACGCTAATGTCCGATTGATCCATCGATCCGTCAAGAAGACAACTATAGCTTCCCTACATTTTGGATAGGAATCAAGCCGCTCCTTTCTCTCCGTTTGGATGGAAATTTAGAATTTTCATCCAATGTCAGTCAACTCTTTTTATGAGCATTCATACAGTGCTTTATAATCAGATTTCCAATTTCAACTTTTACATTTTCGAAATCAAAATAGAGTAGAATCACTGGATAATTAGCGGCTTCTTCAATAAACCTGCTCTGGATGTGAGACTGCTTTCATTCCATTCGTTGTTAGTGCTTCTTTCCCGTCTGTAACCAAATCCTTATCCGTGTGAAGCATACGATGATGATGACGACGATGACGATAACGACGCTGCTTCTCCTTTTGCTCTTTCGTATCAGACGCTTCGTTCTGCACATCTGCGAGCACTTCTCTGAATGCCTCCTCAAATACAGCCAGCACTTTCTTCGGTTTAATGTTCTGCAGATGAATTGGATTTGTTACGTTGAATGTTGCTGTGTGCCTGTTGAACAACGACTGCGTGGGCAATACCATTGCTGTAGTAGAAGTGCAGCACGAAGACAATACAAACCACAGTGCCTTCAACGCAGCCAGAAAACAGCCCGACGCATCGAAAGCACGCATTCTTGACGAAGACGATCAACCGTACTGATTCACCGCCATCACTCGCCATTATTTTATACTTCTGATTCATTTGCTCTAATGCTCACGCATATCCCTGTAATGCATCGCAACACATTCCTTAAAACACTGACTTCCTTCACTCCTCATCTCTGACATTTGAACTTTCGAAAGGCTCGTACTCTACTTCAACTATTTCATTTTACTTCTTAGCACTGTGGCATGGATGGATTGATTTGTTAGTGTGATTTGATGACGTCTGTCCATTTATTGCTTGTTTGTTTCTAAAATTTGTCAGCCAGATCATTCCATTTCTTCAACTCTCTCCCCGTCCCTTTCTCTTTCTCCCCTTCTCTATTTACAACTTTTTTGGTAATAATATCGATCTGTGATCCGTTATCGATTTTTATTAGACATGAAAACTTTAAGATCCATCTCCCTTTCTTTTTTATTTTATTTTAGAGTCATTTAAGTTTCTTGTTCTCCGAGTGATAGCCTATTGCTCCTAGAACCTTTACTTTAGCTGCTCTTTTACCTTCGCCTTATGTTCATTTCCATCGTGCTGAAATGGAAAAAGGATCTGCAACGTGGAGGCTGAATGTGGCATGGCAAGACCATTCAATCAAAATGGTTCTCTAGCATTTGACAGGAATGACCAGAACGCTAGAATGAGTTGTATCAATGAATTGACTTGAAAATTCTTTCGTACCATAAATGTATTTCCCAAAATTAAAATTTGACAGAGTGCAGGCAAAGAGTTTTTTAAAAACAACAACTGTTGAAGTCCCATCAGTTCAGAAATTCTGGAGCATGCTATAATAAACTTGGTGCTACTTAGAGGTGGGTATGTGAACCGGCAATTGTTCGAAGTCCACCTGGTAACCATGTTTTCAACTCCTTTCCTGGAACAGTACAAATCACCAGTCATGAAAGTACCCAGTTGTGGTGATGTCCCTACTTGATCTGTAGCTATTAAATCCTCAGCTGTGCAGCAACAATCCGTCAGCACTTTTTTTCGTGCAGTGATTCATGATTTCCCATCTAATCATTTCTCTCTCTTCTATTATCTTCAAATACGGGTTGGCCATCCACTCATTTGCACCGATAAAGGAAGTCGGTCTTCAGTGATACATCGCGGTACAGGAAAGTGAAAAGAAACAGTACAGGTGAATTTAAACCTATTAGTTGCGCTACGTTCGTCGTCGTTTGCAAGAGTGGTGAGAAGTAGATGAAAGGACCAACCATTCATTGCACAGTTCCCAAATCGTCCACACAAATGCCACTAACTTGTTTCATCCTTGCTGGATTTGGTTTTCACCAGATTCCTTCTCATGAATTTACCCCGCTTCTTCTTGAATTTCTTTCTATCAATGTGTGACGACGACATATCACCTCATCAGCTCCTCCATTACAGTAATTCCAAGGAAGCTAGTTGTACTTTCTTCATTTTCATTTCATCTCCGCGTCTTTGATGGAATGAATTCTCCTTTATTTCTCGAGTATAATTTAGATTGGAAAAATAATAAAGAAGGATAAATTACACCTCTGAGACACGATGTCTTAACAGTAAAAGCTGGCTGTTAAATGTTATTAAACTTATTAGAATAACGGTTATTCCTTGTCCAGGGATTGCTCAGTTGAGGCTCTTATACAGACAGGAGCTGGAGTGGTAGTTTCGTGGTGGTGGTACCACTGCATTTCGATTCCATAAAGTACTTGGGAGTTTCTCCTTTCGTTCGAATGCAGTCTGGGCTTTAGAACTTCAAATCTTTCTAATATTTTCCAACTACTTTCTTTTCATTTCTGACGTTCCAGCAGCTTTTATCACCCCAAACACAATTTTTTTCATTTATGGCATCCTTTTGTTTAAAAAGTTCGGGTAACGGAGGACCATTTCCTCTTTGGTCAGGTGTACTACATTTGTTGGCTCCCGTCTAGACACTCAATCTAGATAAGCGGGGCAAAATGTCGTTATCTTTAGTTCTATCTTCTTTCGCGCATTTTCAACCGTCACGCAAGTGTAATCCCTCCATTTATTGAACGATATTTTGTTGCAAAGGGTTTGGTTACATCGTACTGTTATTGCTGCCCAATATTATAACATCACTGCGACAAAAAGCTATATGCCGATGTTATTTGGACTACCTCGAGAGCGAACAGGAACAGAGACTGAAATTGATTGAATGCATGGTTTAGTTGGAGCACATTGTTCTTCGGATGGTCGTCTCTCATCAGTGTCTGAAACAACGCCAACTTCCGATGTTGAAAAGCAGCAACGTGAAACGGTAACAGATCGCTTTCGTAACTTGAAGGGACTGGAGAAACAAGCAAGTATCGAAACATTGTAAGAGTTTTGCTTATCTCCAACTTAACCTTACATTCATCTCATCTGAAGGATTTGCTTGCAGAAGACATACCATTTTTTCGGTGGTAGCGACATTTGTTGCTGTAACAAATCCCAACTACATGTATTACTAGCACAGATAATTTCTTTTCTGACCTGCCGTAATTAAAAGTTCTCGAGATTCCATGTGCAAGTGTTCCCGGGATGGAAACTGTCAATGAGACTCATTAGCTGATGGTATTCGATCACTTCCCACCAAGTCCAAAGCAGAATGGCTTGAAGTCATGCATCATTCTTCAATTAAAATGTTTCATCCTTTCCAAACATGAACCTAAATTCTGAGTTGCTTCATCAGTTTAGAAACTCTTTAATAGCCCGGAGTACAATGAATCTGCGGACTGTTTTATCGATACAGTTTGCATTCCTCAAGTTTAGAGCCTTGAGCATATAAATCAATTGAGTACTCCTGAATGAGAAAAGATTTCAGTTACTTGCATTTCTCCCTTTCCACTTTTGTTTCTGAGAAACGATCACTGTGGTACTGGGCATTTCCCATCTTCCTCGATCATAAAAATCATTCATTCACTCTTCATCTTCATTTCCATCCATTTCAAATGCGCAATTCTTTTATATGACCGTCGACATGCTCACTACTCGGCTTTTCCTTCTCCTTATGTAATATGATCTCCATTAAGGCTTCCTATGTAGTGTATTTAATTCGTGATGCTTGGATTCATCTGCATGAGATGTTGTTCAGACGAAGTTCCGTACCAAGTTCTACCGACTGGAAGTAAGAGGGAAAGAATGCAAGTGTATCTTCTCCGTTTTGTTCAACGTAGAATGGCGGAAAATGATGATGTGGGAAGGACTACTTCATTTCTTCTCTCTGAACATTCTCCTGATTGAAATACATGAAGAAGGACCCACCATTTGTATTTCATCATTTTTCCATTTCGCCGTTTGATCCACAGATACACTTCTTATCGATGACTTCTTTCAAGACGCATCAGTTTTCCAAGATTTCTTCCGTCAGTTAAATTACGTCAGACAGATTCTCCTGCCAGGTCAGTGTCGAGTCTATTATTTACTCTCTGATGGGAAATTATCATTTGCTATTAAATGTTCTGTGTTATTAAATGCTTTTGAAACTCCCCTGATACAGGTGATTTTTGAAAGTTTTTGTTCAGAAAGGAATCCCATGGTGGAAACTTCTTTGGTTCACATTATTAAGAAGAGTATTTGGGAAGAGTCAAGTTGCTAATACCAGATTCATATGATCTGACTGGGAAAGAACTTTGCTATGTAACATTGGGTTTTATAAAATTTACATGTGATCTACAAACTTTTCAGGATGAAGTGGGAGTGAGTTGCTTGGGAAATGAAATAAGATGAAATAAAAAGGGAAGAGAATCGGACATATAAATCCAATTAATTTCATTGCTTTTGAACAGAACACTTTTTTATCATTTTGAAACTATCAGTTGCATTGTATTTATGCAAAAGTGCGAGAACAAGGGAAGAGAGAATGTTGTTTCTGTATGGTACACGTGAGCGAGAGTAAGCTAGAGGAATTTTCCTTTTTGAACGTTCATTTGACAGCATCAAGTTTCACTAGGACATTGCGAATTCGTTTGAGGAGAAGAATGATCATTTATGGAGTTTGCTGTATCGGTTGACTGCGCCAGTACAGTTGACAGACACGTCGTAAATTTGCCGCGATATTTGAACTGAGGTTGACAACAACTGCTTACAAGGTGCTTTAAATCAGTAAAAGTTTTCTTCCACGAGCACAAAGTGATCTCTGTAATTGACAAGTTAAGTTGCATTCTCCATTACCCACCTCAAAGTTTTTAATTACTTAAAAGTCGTCAAGTCTTTCTTTTATCATTCCTGATATCACATATTATCCTTAATAATCGCTTGAATGCTCATCGCAGCATATCACAAGATGCCCTGCAGGTGATTACGCTGTACCGTACACTGGCACTGCATTGCTCATCTGTTCATATAGCTATTAATTGGCTTTATCACTTCTACCTAACTGGTGATATATTATGCTGAATGAGTATTCTATTGTTCATCTGCGTTCCGGAAATTTATTCGCCGCTCATCACATTTGCTTATGCTAACTTCCGGTTTATTACTCCTTCCAATGTTCATTAAGTAAGAAAATTTCTTTTGAGATTTTTTAAACTTTTCCAATTTACTACTCCAATACCCAAGCTTGCAAATAAATTGCATTAAAGTGCTGTTATTTCCAATCTGATGCATTTTCCCGAAGATACTGTAACACTCCACATTGAGCATGTTATTTAAATTTTAACATTCTTGACGCGACCCGAATTTTTATTGTAGCTCAAAGGAGCAAACCACCAACATATTCAGAACAGTCGAAGTAATTGATAACCAGTAGAAACATTAGCAACCATTGTAGGATGACATTGGATTGCTTCCTCTAAATTTGGCACCTGCAAGCATTGACACGGGAAGGGCGGAAAACTGTCCAAATTATAATTAGATCAGTGACAGTCCTAGGACTTCCAGTGTCCTTTATGACAATCTCTTCTGTCCCGTGTCATTCACTTTGCATGACATCATCACTGAATCATCTGGGTTCCTTTCTAATGTATCGTAACTTCACCGTTCAATATCTTTGTTCCAGCAAGCCTGCGACACTTCGCAAATCCTCTTGCATTTTAAGAAGGTTCAGGAGTTTATATAAACTGTCTAAACCTGCACTGTGCAAGTTTTAGAATCTTGAATAATTCGTAAAGTTCCGATCTTTTAATCCTTTGCGCTTTTTTTATGGAAAAAGTCAAAGAAACATTAATTTACCTGTATTTCAACGGACAGCAAGTATGAGATTGCTAGAAACAGAACGATTAACTCAGCACTTTCATAGTTTCTAATTTTCGCTCAAAAAAAGAATTGTTAACGTGTGAAATAGTTGCAGGACAGATGATTTGTGGCTTGAATTGGATGACGACGATTTTGAATATCGCCTGAGCCCGAGCACGTCTTCGTTATATGAATCAACTCGTCTTTACCAGTCCATGGATTCGGCCACTACCATCCGTCCACGTCGTCCTCCAATCGCTCTGCCGCCACCTCCACCGCGTTCCGCACCACCACTAAGCGATAACAATCAGCAGCGTACCATCGATGCGGTCTCTATCACACCATTTTCATCTTCAGAATCGAATCCATTGCGCTTAAATGGTAGTGAGAAGGTTGCAACCACAACTCCTACATCTAATAATGCGTTGACAAGACAAGCCAATGCTGTGGAAGATCCGTGTTTCCTTACAAATGTCGAGTCGGATCATACCGCGGTATCGATGATCAATTATGCTACCAGCCACACTAGCGATTTTAATTCATCCTTCTTCAATTTTTATTTCTTTAACATGTTGTAGTAGATACTTCTTAAGCTATTACTTCCTTGGCTATTCCCCTCCACCAAGCTATGTCATACACAAACGAGAAAAACAACTAGTAAATAGGCACTGTGTTATAATACACAGTTGGAAGGAAAGCTTTCTAAATTTTCAAAGGCTACCGCTACCCATTTATCAAGATTTCTCCTGAATTTTTCAAAATTTTTTGCTTATATTTGGATTTATTCAGAATTTTTCACAAAAAGCTTTAGTTACAAAGCTTAAGAAATTAAGGACATAACAGTTGGAAGAAAAGCCTTCAAATTTTGCAAGAAATGAGAAACTTTTGTGGACATTTTGAGTGGCTGAATTAGGCTGATACTACTGGAAGAATTAACTTACTAAACTATCAGTGTATGTTTACCGATGTGATGATTAGGTAACAGTGGAGAACAACTGATCTTTTTCGTACGAGTAGGTCCAGGAAGCGAGTTAAGCAATTCATGTTTATGGATAAGGAGGTACGGTGCAAGCTATTGATCTTTCAGTAGTTTTTTCCAAGAGCAACCTTTATGGATCAGGAATTTGGATGAGTTAGCCAGAACAATCTTGCTTCTTATTCTTGCATACATTCTTAGTCTGTTTCCTCTTTTCCAGGTGGGTGGCTTAATACTTTTATCCTTTATAATCTCCCGTTTTACATCAGTTCATACGTGGTTCCTGTTTTTACACGATCAATTTTCGGTCGTGAATTCAGGAATTGTAGTTTGATGAGAAAGATCGAATTGAGTATTACCTTAATTTCTCCCTTTTGCTTGTACTTTTTGCATTTTGCATGCTTGGCTTGTATATCAATTGATAATTAGAAGCAGAACTGCTTCAAGTTACTTATTACTGTTTGCTTTTCGCCATCTTCAAACTCTTACTTATTTACCTAATGACCAAACATTGGTACTTTTGTAAAAGTCTGTATTATTGAGAAGGAAATATCGCAAAATTATTCAAATTTAGTTGCAGGCAGCAAATGCGGAAGTACGATTGCAGCAGTCCTTGTCGACACCGTATCCGAACAGCAGCGGTACTGCTGGTAATGACGATCAGCCATCGACATCCCGGAAGGTCTCGTTGATTTATTCACGATTACTTTTAGCTTACCATCTTCCTTTAGCACTACTCTTCTTTGTTTTATCTTGCTTACTCTATTTTTTTGAATCTCTTCATATAATTTTTGATAAAACTTCACTTTTTTCTTTACTGCCATGTTGTAATAATGCAAATATCCTGAAAGATCGAAAAGAGGGAGCCTGGCTCTGAGTCTGTCTTGCTGCTCGAGATACATCTGTTGCAGAGTGTAAGAGGACTTGTAGAATATGGTACCTTTATCCCAAAAGATAATTCTGCCACGCTGTGACGGAGATCTCTTAATGAAGTTTTTGGATTGAATGAAGGAGCAATCTGTAGAAGGATGTGTCTGCTGCGTAACCATTTTTTTTGATTTTCATGAGACAGTATAGAGGTTACGAGGAATGTTTGACAGAGCAACATGGAGGCACTACTGTAATATAATTATTGATGGTACACTTCAGTCATGTTTGTGGACTTTTGCTAGTTGGAAATTTTCGATATCAATTTAGCGTTATTCTTTAAATCGTATCTCGGATTAGTCAATTTCAGTTGAAACAACTGCTTTGCAAAGATTATCGAGTGATATTTCTCGAGTTCACTTATTAATTTGTAAGGCAATTTTTAGACGAATTCATGGAGGTTAAGCTGGTGCAATCTAGAACAGATCACGGCAAATCGGCGAAATTGATCCACCGTAAGAGGAACAGTGCTGGTGCCTTAAACATCTAGTTTGATATGAAATACCGAAAATTTCTGTATTTGATAAAGTAAGGGTTGCAAATGAGCTGTTCCAAAATGGATGGGATGAGATAAACATAAGAAAAATATGTCAGAATTTTTTGATGTGGAAGTGGTGGTTGGAAGGATTCAGATGGGTATCCTGTTGATTGCTTCAGAAGATTCAACCGAGATTCTTGAATTGAAATAGACTTCTGTATGAAATATGAGTGAAAGAAATTGAAGAGTAGAAGTTATTAAGACATCAGTTGCTTACATACAGGTGCTCCCAGGCAAATATGCTTGCAGTGGCATCGACATACGTATGAATACTTACATATCAACAGTTGAAGGTGATAGAAACTTTGACATAAAACTGATGTGAGATTGTTGTCATGTATGTCATTGTCCATGTTTTTCTATCATCTGCGAGGCATTTGTCAGGACTCGACCTTCCTGTCATGCTCCAGCTCACAAATGTGGAATTTTGAAATTTTATATGGGAAAGCAAAATTATTGAGAGTACATTCTTAGAGGGACGACTAGACCGTGACAGTTTGCTGCGGTAGCATTACTGATATTAGCGGTATTCTCTTGATGTTCCCAACAGGTTATTTCAGTTTCCCATCCAGCCGAGATTAAATGGAACAGGTGTGGATTTTGTATGGATTTTTATAGGGACCGATTTTCACTTGAGATTTTGACTGCTGCGGTAGCATTATTGATGATACAGTTTTGTTGCTGTGACCTGTTGCCATTGCTCGTAGACTTACTTGTGATCCATCTTCAGGGAACACTATGAGTTACAGTACACGTCAACGTAGACGTTTTGAAATAGTTCTTTATTTCTGCATCACATCTTGCTTTATTTTAGAAAATTTCACTTTGCATTTAATAAACCCTTTATGCAGGAGGGAGAATATAGGCGCTTCAGAAGTGAAGGTTCATCAGCAGGAGTTTGCTCTTTACCGGCACCTGAAATGGACGTAACAATTGACGACTTGTCACCAATTGCCGACCCACGTTCATCATCACCCAATCGTCTCAGTTTATTCCAGGTAACATATAATTTTTCTTTCGAAATACTTTGAAATGAAGATATCCACGGTATCCTGCAAAAGAAACAGAACTGAACCAAAGGAACCAGGTATGTAGTCACCGTTGCAGGATACAGTAACCAATGGTCCGTTAACGAAGCATTCACATACAGAACAGGTGATGATGATGCACACATTAAAGACGAAGTTATCAAAATATCAAAATTTCATCGATAAAGCATTCGAACATATTGCTCAAGGCAGCGATGAACAGATTGTTGAGGTTTCAATCACTTTTTTGAAATCCAAAGATCAATATTGAGCCATCGGTCTGAAATCCAAAGATCAATATTTGAGCCAGCTGGAACCTATGTGTATCGTAAGCTATACCCTGTAAGGTTTTCCAATATAAGAACTCAATATTATGAGTGAATAGTTCACTAGTTTAACGAATACACACAAGTAAATTTATCACTGGGTAGGCAGGTGCTGATTTCTTCAGTTTCTCATTTGCTGGTTGCGCGCTCTTGACTGAGAGGCAAAAGGATATTTCCGGTTCATGGCACCGAAAATTTCTTGTGGGAAAGTTGGTTGATTTGTGAGGAGAAATTCTCGACCGGAGCGAAAATTCATTTCAATTAGTGTCTTTGCGGACTCTGTCATTCAGTTCCTCCTTATTCTTCTGTTGAATAAACTATTCAGAAAATTTTCCCACAAATCAATGTTTTATATAATGTAATACGAATCTGACCCTCCTGCATGCATAGCCTATTTCTTGATCTGAAATGCAGATAGTCTGAATTCTGTGGTCTTTTACGAAGGGTTAACCTCGGCTCATTTGGTAAAGTTTATCAACTTAAATCTCTCGACGTTTTAGATTCTCTCATTAGGTGAGAGGTGATTTTGGCTGTGTGATCCTGTTGGCTTTTCTTAGATTTTCCTTTTTTTAAAGTTAGGACAAGACGCTGAGATTAAGGGATTTAGCGCTGCTTCACAACATGTAAATCAAGTAATAATTTTTGTTACGAAGTTTATGAACTGTGATATCAAGCGAAATTACTTTTCTCAGGGATGCACCATAGTGGCGAAGGTCATGACAAAGGCATGGATGTTCCCTAAAATTTCTCACGATTTGTCTTACGCGCTTTGCGATTTTCTACGTGATCAGAATTACTTCGATTCGCTCATTATGAATTTTATCAAGGCACAAACTTGTGAACCTGGTAAATTTTGAACTTCCTGTATGTTTTGCTGCATTTTGAGAAGACGATTTTCAAGTTGTGTTTCCCATACTGTTGGAAATCGATGAGTTAGTGAGGAAGAAGTTTGATAAGTTAACTGAAAAATGATGATCATCAACAGAAATGAGGTGGTTTGTCCGTATCTCTTACTCTTCTTTGAAGTCTCATTTCCTGCGAAAAGTTGTGCAGAAGGGAAGTAGTGATAAGCTTGTTAAAATTTCGAATTTCTTGCAATGATGCTAATTTTTTGTCACTTGTGGTGATTGGCGTTCGTTTGAAAAACAACCTTCTTCGGTGTGGGTAAAGAGATGCATGAGTTAAGCATCGTTTTATTCCCATACTTCACATTTGGCTTTCGAGAGATAGTTTATTGAATGGCTAGTTGTTTTGCAGTTCGATTAGCTTGCGGACGGGTGTTAGAAGAGTGCCTTTCACTAAATAATCGAGAATATGTGGTTAACAAGGGTTATTTGAAAAAGCTGGTTGCAACAGCCGAGAAACTGAATAAAAATCCGGAACAGCAACGGATGTCGTTGTCTATTATGGAAAGCTTATTTAAGCATTCAACCGCTACCACGTATAGGTATGTTCAAGAAGGGAGTAGGGAGCTTGGGATTCTGATGATATTCTGTCGTACTACATCATTATTTCTTATGGGTTGTACTTACGGTGAGCTTGACTGAAAAGGACAACGAAACACAAATATGAACGTTTGCCTTTCGGTGTACAATGTGCTGTTTCAGGCTAATTGAGTATGGTGTTTTGGATCACATCTTACTGACGTGTAAACGTGCTACTGATACGCCGATAACCTTACGGCACGCTGCTCTGGCACTTGCAAATCTGTCACTGTACAGCTGTTCGGAGGCAAAGAAAAAAATTATTCAGAAGAAAGTATGTTTGATTTTACCGTAACTATATGACTCAATTACCAAAACAAACTTATGTATTTCATGGCTTTGTTATGAGTCAGTTGCAGTATGCAATGTCCCTGTTGGATCTTTTGTGCTACCTTTCATTCGCCCTATTTAATTTCTTATATATTTAAGTATAGAGTTTTGCTCATCACTGCAGTATTTCATCGAAGGTTCTTTAACACACAACGTCAGATCTATTTTTCTCGTAGCTGCACGAATCCATGATCTTCATTTATCACAACGAAATCTATGTTGGTAATGGAAGCGGAATCTTGTTGATCTATGAGACTGAAGTTAAAGTTACTTTCTGTTTCTAATTTTCCTCTCTCTGTTTATGAAAGAGTGGCTTGAGGACAATGTTAAAGTGATAAAGTTATTGAAAAGCGATTCTTTCCTCTCTCTGAGGGATTTGAGATAGAACTACTGGTTTATACTCATTCTACATCTCTGTAATTTCATTAATTACCTTCAGCTTCATGCTCCTTATCGGTTTGTCCGCTTAAAAAACTTCAGTTCAAACAAGTGGATTGTATCTTTCTCGCTGGACTGCAACTGATTCATTTCGACTGTATGAATCACATTGTACGATAACATTTTTACAGCTGTATTACTTGCTGTCTCGGAAAGAATCCTCGTTTTTCTTTTTCTTGCAAGATTTTAATTTATCCTTCAATTAATCTTTTTTTATACTTTTATTGAAAGTTAGATTGGACAGTCTGGATAACAGTTCAGCGTGCTTGCTGTGAATTGTTTTTGCATGCTCAATTGTAGGTGAATTGCAAGCTGTATGTAATATATAATTTAAAAAATCTACTTGAACTTATTGAGACCTGTGATGAAGCTGTGAAAACACTCAAAATTTTAAATTACAGGTGCCTGATTGGCTTTTTTTGCTAGCATCACAACCGGACGATATAACGCGTTACTACGCATGCTTAGCAATTTGTATGCTTGGAAGCACGAAGGAAACGGAAGCAGCAGTGAATAAGTCCGGTACTTTAGCCTTGGTAGAACCATTCCTACTTGCTCATCAAGCGATTACCTTTGCTGGAGATCACTATAAGCATTCACAAGGACGACCGAGGGAATGGCTGGAAAGGTAAACTGCTACTTTCCTACTACTCATTATCACTTAAGACATATGCCTTGAGGATCGAGCAAACATCGCCATTACTGTTCGGCCTTCTATGGATGAAAAAGCATTGAGCTCATCTTTCGTTGTATAAATATTGTTCTGTTTCTAGAAAATGGGAGTGACAAAAAATGAGTTAATAAATTACGAATTTTTTGCGGCATTTTCTACTTCTACTCTCACCCGTTCATCGTTAGTGTCCACTGCTGTGAAGTCACTAAGCTAGAAGTTGTCATTTATATCCGTGACACCTGGCATTACATCTACTTATAGAAGTATAAACTGCCATGAATCATATCTTGATAACTGCTCTTGCTCTTGGATTTTTATCTAACACATTTATCTTCATATTTCTCGTTCACTTCATGAATAATCAGCAGTTTAATCTTCGAACCACTATTAATCCAATTCTGTACATCGAAATTCTAGTTGTGAGATTTGAAACTTCACAATCTTTTTCAGTTCAAATGTTTCATATCTGAAGTAAATAATGGAACTTTGTTCAAAAGAATGCCGTAGTAAAACAACTGAACAACAGTATCACCGTTGAATACATTATTAATTAAGCATCCATTAAGACTCACAAAACAGCTCAGAGACTGTTTCTACACTCAAAATCCAGGATTGTGGAATTGCTGTTTTTACATGGTATGGTGCAATTGACTGTTGCCTTTTTCTTTCAGGTTGTTACCAATGCTGAAATCGAAGTGTCGCGAAGCAAGAAGTATTGCTGCATTTCACCTTACAATGGAAGCAGCTATAAAGAAAGATCAACAAAAACTTGAAGTTTTTCAAGTTGGTTTTCCTTTTCAAAGTGTCTTCGGCAACAATCCGTCACATAGTGCACCGTATTGCTATTGCCCCGAAAAATTGTGATTTTCTCACATTTTTTCTGTTGTGGCCGAAGTGGAATCTTAGCGGTGGAAGTAGAATGAAACTTCATATTCATCGAGATCGTTCTGGGAACTTTTAAAGGATTTCCCTTCTTTTTGAAAGAATGAATTTTTTTGAAAAAATTTCTCATCCACTCATTTCAAAAGAAATGCTGCTGTGTATTGTGAGTGGTAAAATTATTAAAGTTAACAAGTGTGACGCTATTTTCCATTGTAGCAATCATTGCCTAAATCTTCATTCCACTCTTATGAATATAAGTAATGGGATCCAAAATAATTAATTTCTGAAGGTTGCTTAGATCAATGATGAACTTAGACGTGCATTTTCCTAGAAATAAATTCCTTGTTGAAGAAAAATGCTGCATAAATGAAACTCTCATTCTTTTGTTTTCCAAAAGAGTTTCAAAAAAGCGGGATTCTTTGAATATGGTTTAATAAGTTTTCCAGATATTTTTGTCAGAAAGTACGAAGCTGTTCGTAATTCACTTTTGACAAAAGTTGGCTATATCATATTGAATTTGTAAAATTTTGGCGGATTTCTGAGGAATTAGAGATGCACTTTGAATTTTCCTTAATTAGTTAAGCAGGCTCTGAAATCAACGAATCTTTGACTTTGTATTTAAACAAAAAATTTAGTCACTGGTTTTTTTCACTAGAACTTTTCTCATTTTCCATAATCACTCGTCAGTGTCAGCCGTTTTTCCTAAAAATATTATTTTTATGACTTTAAATTGTCAAGGAATTCTTTTTCCAAATATTTGTTCAATGCACTGTGATATTAGTGTGAGAAATATATTTGAATAGCAAGCACATGCGGCTCATTTGTGCACAGGAATGGGACATAAATGCACGGAGAGGTCTGCCACCACTTTATTGCAACTGCAATGAAGGAATAAATCCTTAATTAATTCTTTTGGAGTATAAATTAGGAAATCGCTGTTTACTTCTAATGGTCTATCACAGATCTCAGGTTTTCTTATTCTGCTCTGCAAGTTAATTTGACTCTAACCTGTTCCTACGAAATGTTCAATACACGTAAATGACGCATCTTGGACACTTTTACATACCACGATGAGTTGTAAAATCATATGGTGAATTTAAGGTATTTTATGGTGATCAAATCCTTTCAAATTTAAATTCATGATGATGATGATGTGTGTGTGTATGTGTGTGTGTGTGTATGTATGTGTGTGTGTATGTATGTGTGTGTGTTTCCACCGATTTCGTAGAAACAGGTTAGAGTCAAATTAATTCATGAAATCACATGTCTGAATTATTATGAAGTAATTAACTGTTTCAATTCTGTGTTGTGTTAATTTTGAGAAGAAATGAAATTATTACGAGGGAAGGTTCAAGCTGAATTGGATTGAATGTAACCAAATGTGTTGCAGGAAATAAGAGCTATAGCGGCACTGAAAGAAATAGCATCAAGTCCAGACGAAGTGGCTGCGAAGTTTGCAAGTGAAGCTTTAACTGTGATAGGTGAGGAAGTGCCCTACAAGCTTACTCAACAGGTGCCGTGCTGGACAATCGCCGATGTGCAGTATTGGGTGAAGAAGGTCAGTTTGATAGTCTTTGACTCCTCGCGTTTCATCAAGTTAAGTGTCTTTTAACGACGGTAATCCCGGGTCTGTCACACACTAATTCGTGAATTTGTACAGATTGGCTTTGAATCCTATGCAGATTCGTTTGCAAAGCATATGGTCGACGGTGATTTGCTGCTGTTGCTAACTGAGAAGGAACTTGAACTGGATCTTCAGATGTCTTCTGCTCTTCTTAGAAAACGCTTCGTTCGTGAACTGGAAAGTCTTAAAGCAAGTTTTTGTTTTTTTCAGAAATATGTCGTGGAGACTTATTTATATACTGAATGATTTTGCTTGAAATATTGCTAACAATATGCTGGTACTTACTTAGTAATTCCGTGGTACTTTTAGATCGCTGCAGACTATGGTAGTGTGGACGAAAGTCAATTAGATCAGTTCTTGATGTCGTTAAGTCCCGAATTATCAGTTTATACATATCAGATGCTTGGTATGGGTTTAAATCGCAGTTTGTTACCGTCTTTAACAGATGAGATGATGAAAACAGTTTGCGGCATGCAAAATCCAATTCACAGGCTCAAACTGAGGCAAGCACTACAAGGTAAAACTTGAAGTATAATTGGTCTCAGATTACTTAAAGCCAGATGGGAATTTAAATGCCAGTTCTTTCTAATGAATTCGTGACGAAGTTTATGATGTTATTGCATCATTGAATTATTAACATTATAGACAGCAAGCATATCGATGATATTGAAGTTGCGATTTTGAGTAAGCAAATCGATGTATTCATAAGTTATCGACGCAGTACGGGTAATCAGCTCGCCAGCCTTATCAAAGTTTTACTTCAACTTAGGGGATATAAGGTTAACATTTTGACATTTTTTGATGTGACTTGTGCGATAATTTTCAGTGCTGATTTCTTTACGATGAGTTTGCATTTGTCGAACCCACTTTTTTGTCCTGTTCGTACATATGCCATCCTCTGTTGGATTGGACTGCACTTTTTTTTTCTTATGCAACAGTCAAATCGAATTTTTGTGCATATCTGCACAAAAAATTCCTCGCTATTCTTACTTTTTAATATCATTTTAGTCCTTATTTACAGTGGTAGCATCAAATTATATCATATCATATTTGTTACTGTGATATTGTAATTTTTATTGCAGGTATTTATTGATGTTGATAAACTATATGCTGGTAAATTTGATTCATCTCTACTGAAAAATATCCAGGCAGCGAAACACTTCATTCTCGTGTTAACACCAAATTCTCTGGATAGGTTACTCAATGATCACAACTGTGAGGACTGGATACATAAAGAGGTTTCTTGGAGGTTTCTAGTAGTATCTCGGGAAATAATTGGATCTTAGCGCAAAAATGTTTAGTTTTGCTTTAATCCAAGTTTTTTCTTTCAACGTTCATAATTTGACCTTTTTTTTTAATAAAATGTTCCAAACTTCAAAATTTTTTTCCTTGTAACAGTTAAAACTTCCAATAAACAATTGGTTTGAGCGATAATTGTTAAATTTGGATTGTATGGTTGAAATTTGGCGAGTAAGTATTATCTAATGATTATTGTTTTAGCTAAGATGTGCTTTTGATCATCATAAAAACGTGATACCGATCTTTGACCAACATTTCGATTTTCCTGCTGATACTGATTTGCCAGCTGATATACGACATATCACGCGTTACAATGGTGTTCGTTGGGTACATGATTATCAAGAAGCTTGTATGGATAAAGTGGAACGTTTTATCAAAGGTGAATTGAATCGAACGCCGAGTATTGGTCAGCAACAAGTAAGCTTTATTTATTAACCAAAATTTTGGTCATATTATTTGACTTTTTGTCAAATATTAATTTTTGGGCACAGACTAGAAATAATATTTTGGTTTTTGTTAGACGTTATTAAATTCTGGAAAAAATTATTTTTGACTAGATTTCTTCGGACTTTTGTTCAGACATCGCTAGCATCAAGTACTAGTAGCGGAACTCAGCAACGGAAAATATCTGCGCGATGGTCAATTGCAAAAACAGCCCAAAAATGTTCTGTAACAAGGCAACAACAGAGTGAAGTCTCAGGCAACCACTGTGTGGTAATCTTTCTTGAAGTTCTTTTGTTGAACTAATATGTTAGCAAATCTTGTAATTTTACATTCGTGAGACTTCCTTAACATTTGATACCTGAAATATATTTCGGGCTTAATTCACGTAGATCACATTGAATTTCATTAATCCTATATTCTATATTTTCATATAAACCAGATGCGAAGTTTCAGAAATTATTGGGTTACTTTCAGTCACCTGGATTGCCGCTGAGAAGCAGCGCAGCAAACAATAGCAGCCGGTCATGATTAAAACTATTTTCTCCCAACTAGCTGTTTTATGCATTATGAAGGCGATGTGGAATTCTGTACGGGTTGTTGTGATTCCAGTGCACCTAATTCTTCATAGTTTTATTGGTTCTGTTCACTTCGGGAAAAGATACACAAATTATTTCTTCTTTCTTTACTATTGCTTGAAGAATTCTCAACTCAGTTTTTGCTACCAACAAAATATCCTGGATAATTGACTGGACGCTGACGCTTTAATATCATCCTACGAGTGCAACTTTAATATTGTCTAGAAAATTTCCGAATCCATACCTTCATCTTCTTTCACCTTTACTTTTCGCAAGAAAATACCTCAGTTTAAATAATTTTTCAGCGAATTACTTATAAGGGAACAAGTCAGAAATTACCTGAGATTATTTTGTTTCCTCGTGTCTTTACAGTTGATTGAAATCTTGAATTTTATGTTAACAGTAATAAATTGGGAGAACTGTTCATTCTTATTTGTCAGTTACCTGAACTTGTTTGTCGTCTGAAAGAACCAAAAAAAAATTTTTCCGATCGTCCAATCTTGGAAATTTCTTTTGCGATAGAGGATGAACATGAAACGGGACAACAAACTATTATGAAATATTCAATCTCATTTGACCGGTCAAAGCCAGGTGACCTCACTTGGCCATCTGGACCACGGTTGCACTGCAAATGCTTTTGCTTCTTCTTTGTACATAACATTTGAATTGTGATATGTAGAGTGTGTAGATCATAATGAGATATGTACCTGCTAGAAACGCGTTTCGTAATTTATAATTTTATTTGTATTTTCTTCTATCCAGCAATATTATCTCCATGTTATGCTGTTATTTTAAATATTTATATGTGTTTTCGCAGCATTGGCTTGAAAACCGAGTTTTGAACTAGATGAAATAATATTTGCATATTGAGTGGTGTCAAAGGGATTGTCGCGGTAAATGAGTTGCACAGTGGTGTTCCACTCGCCATTGCTTCATCATCAATGCACGATTATGTACAAGACGTGTAATACCTCATGTGTTTCCGCTCTATTATGCATTGAAAAAACACTCTTTCAAGTTAAACCAGTTTCAGCTCATTACAATTCCCTACTGAAAAAGCCTCCTTCTATGCTCATCCACTGATGTTAAATCCGATTGGGTAAAGGTTTGTAGAAGGGCATTCTCATTTCACGGCTGGACGATAATCTCCACGGTACAGGAGACATCTGCGAGCAAAAACATTGGACGATGCCTTGGTGACAGTATTTTTGATCTCAGATGTACTTTGGCCTGAGTGGACAACTGCTCAAGATGAAGTGTATTCTCAAGGTACTAAGCAGAAAATGCCATAAACGGCCATTCGCCACTTCAAAAAAAAGTTTGTATTTACCGAGGCATTCGTCTGAACACTATCTACAACTGCTTTTTCGTTGCTACCAGCGTCCTTTTAGTGGCGGCAGTGGTTAGTATTTTCGCTTACAGTTGGTGTATGAAAGGGAAAGATGTTAGGTTGTTTTGACCAGTGCGTACTTTGGGAGTAGTAGATAGTGAGGATCAGTTCTTGATGAGCTGTAGTTTAGTTGGGAGTGCCAAAATTCCATTTTATCGTCCAGATATTATCAATATAAAAACAAATAGGCTTCTATCGTTGAAATGTAACTATACCCGCTTAATATTTAAAGATTTTTAGTTCGACTTGAATCGCAACAAAAAGCTACTACACTGGAGTTAGCAGCTGAGAAATATCAACGACTTACTCCTCTCAAACATATACTTTACCGGCCAGATAGTTATATTGGTTCTGCTTTTTTATCCGACGAACAAGTTCGTATTATTCGTTGTTTTCATTACATGAAATTTTATGATAGTTTTCTGGTGACGACTCGAACGATTAATTTTTCAAGATATTAGGTTAAATAACTTTTTTGTCTTGTTGTCTTGAAAATTACTTACTTTCTTTAGCTTATTTATGTTTACGATGTTACGCTGAATCAGATGCTAAAAAAAGAAGCACGGATTGTTCCTGGCTTATTGAAAATCTTCGATGAAATCCTGGTTAATGCAGCTGATAACAAGAGACGAGACTCCCAAATGACAACAATCGCTGTTAATATTGATAGGTTGATTTTTTTTGCTAAATTGTTCGTTAAAACATGATTCAGTCTCCTTCTTTCTCCAGATATATATTGGTTTGTAAAACACTGAACAGAACAGAACTATATATATCTATATGAACACTTCAGGTACCACGTATAAATTTAAATCTCTATCTTATCTTTTATTTAGAGAACGAAATACTATATCGGTTTGGAACAATGGCCGTGGAATACCAGTGGAAATTCATCCAACGGAAGGAATCTATGTTCCTACCATGATTTTTGGCACCCTCTTTACTTCATCAAATTATGACGATTCCGAATTAAAAATAGTTGGTTAGTTCTTCATGTGATATATTAGACAGTATTATTTTTTTTCTTTGTAAGAGCTACAGTTGTCTTTTTCTTCTGTCAAGTTGAGAATTTTTAATAAGCAGTGTCACTGGTGAGAGCCTTACAGTGGCGGAGAAGTTTGAGTGGTGTGACTAAACGGAGCTGCTCATCTCACGTTGAAAATGTCACATCAGAACTAATATCACCAAAGTACTCTTCACGGGATCCCTTGGGCAAGGTAAAAGCGTAAAGACAAAGCGAGTCACGGTTCGCCTAACCAGCGAGTGACTTTAAGGCAGTGGTTAAAAAACACAACTTCTTTCCGAGCAAACCACTGGAACGAATTTGTGAAAAAGGGTCGACACGAGGAAACTTGTTGAAAAATCGACCGAACAATGAAAAAGGAACAAGTGTCACTAGATTGAGTTTATTTATGGCTGTTGGTAGGCATAACTTCAGAGATAAAGTATTTTCTCAATTTAATGAAAGGCAATAAAATATTTACAAGCTTCTAACCAACTTTTCAAAACAGGTGGCAGAAATGGATTCGGCGCTAAATTGTGCAACATATTTAGCACAAAATTCATTGTCGAAACTTGTTCAAAGCAGTCTGGATTGCGCTTTCTTCAAGTAAATGTGTTTTTCTTCTATATTGTTTTTTCTGAACGTTAGTGCTGAATCTTAATTCAATTTCGTTATAATTTTTCTTTAGTCTCATTTTTTTTCATATTTTCAGTGTAACTTTGCTATACTAAGAATACTGATTTAATGCACAGCACAGATCTGTGATATATCAACCAGTGCTACTTTTTTAGTGCTGGCGAAATAATATGAACGATGTGGATGATCCGATCATTTGTAATGTTGGTCAAAATGCTTCTGACTACACTTGTGTTACATTTAAACCGGATTTGAGTAAATTCAAGTTATCAACTTTAAACGAAGATACGGTAGAGGTAATGATGAGGAGGACAGTGGATGTCGCTGGTACTCTTGACGGTGTTCATGTATTTTTAAATGGAACTAAAATCGAGGTCAAGAGATTTTTTTTTTCTTTTCATGAAAGTCATATCATTTCATGGTTATATGCGGTTTCCAAGATTTTATAGAATTTTTTTTCTACTAGAATTGTAAATTTTGTTACAGTTTATATTAACGTATAACGTCATCGTTTTGAAGGTTTCAGGATTTGAAGACTATGTGAAGCTGTTTTCAAAAAATCTTGATGAAAAAAATTCCGCATCATCGTTTTATTGTAATGTTAATGATCGGTGGCAGTTTGCTGTAGCACGAAGTGATACTGGGTATAATCATATCAGTTTCGTTAACAATATTAATACTTCGAAGGTTAGCTTTTTCTTCTTTTTTCTTGAAAATATCAAATTCACAAAATAGTGCGAATGTTGGAAAAAGTAGCAGATAGCTGATTTTTTAATTTTACTGTTTAATATAACTGTGCTTTTTGAAAATCTCACTGGAAAAGACTCTTCAAACATTTGATTCACTCTAATATTCCATGCGTCCATTTCAAGCCTCATACATATGCAAAACTTTTGTTTGGTAATCTAGCAGTACCAGAACATTTTGAATTTTAGGGTGGACGACATGTAGATTATATTGTGAATCAGTTAGTATCACGATTAAAGCTGGAAATAAGCCAACGCTACGGCTGTGAAGAACCCATCAGTTCACACCAAGTGAGTTTTTTATGCCTCAGAATTAATGAACAGCATTGAAAGCGATTGGAATTTGGTAAGCAGTAGAAGTAAACAGTCGTATAGATTTTCCGACATATATTTTTAGGTTAGAAATCGACTCCACATATTTGTGAACTCACTGATTGAGAATCCCACCTTCGAATCGCAATCGAAAGAATATATGACAGCATCAGTGAAGAATTTCGGTTCAACATGTATTATACCGGAATCATTTTACGACAATTTCTTTAATAAGAGCGATGTTATTCAATATTTACTCTGTGACATTAGTCGACAGCATACGGTACATCTTTACTTTTTGCTCCGGCTTGTCATTCAAGTCAACCAAGGTTTTTACTGCTGTTTTCTATAACATGATATAGTTGCCAGTGTATTTTTATTCTAGGTTTCATTGAACCGCTCTATGAAGCAACCTTTGCGTGATTTGTCAAAACTTGAAGATGCAGCTGATGCAGGTACTAAGAATGGTTACCAATGCACATTAATTGTAACGGAAGGTGATTCGGCAAAAGCACTTGCAGTTGCGGGTCTTGCTGTAATTGGACGTAAACAATATGGTGTTTTTCCGCTTCGAGGAAAACTGACAAATGTTAGAGGAATGGATGCTAAAACGGTTGATATTTTTAGACCTAGACGAATCTTGATTATGCTTGTGATAATATATATATAGAAGGAGAGGGAAAGGGAAAGGGAAAGAATTATCTTGTAATAATCAATTTTTATTTGTTTTTCTTTTTTTTTTTAAAAAAATGATTTCTGGCTTTTTATATCTAATTCTTGGATTGATATGATTTCGAAAGTTTTGCTATAGTTATGTTGATTTTCAGCGTACTTTATCTGATAATATTGTTTTAAAGGCTGTTGAAAATGCTGAAATATCGGCTCTTATACGAATACTGGGGTTGAAATTTGGTGAGAATTATGATGCTGAGGAAAAATTAAAATCTTTGCGCTACGGACGATTGCTTATCATGACAGATCAGGTACAATTCTTAATTAGTTTGCCGTTTTTAAAAGGACTGGTTATTCATAGACTGCAATACTTTTAGTCGTTTCAATTTAGTTTTTGCAGAAGCGTAACTTTTTTGTTATATTCCGTGAAATAACTAACGGTAAAAAGTTGCAATATCTGTTTAAACTAATATTTCTCTATTTTCGTTCTTATTCTGCAAGTTTTATCATTAGGCTATCTTGGATTTTCCTTCCATTTTTACAACTGGGTAAATATTACAGGACCCTGATGGATCTCATATCAAGGGACTTATCGTTAATTTTCTTCATATGTATTGGCCATCGTTACTCAAAACTAATTACGTCACTTATTTCATTACACCATTATTGAAGGTATTGCTTGATTTTTTTATTTAAATTGATATGATGGAAAACTTATTTCATTACACCATTATTGAAGGAAAAGCAGGTTAAACAAAGTCGCAGGTGATTGAAAAAAGTTGAAAAAGAAATCGAAGTATCATCAAGGCAAGCTTATTTAAACTCGTCCGTGTTTAATAACATTGCAGGCAAAGCATGGATTGGATGTGAAATCATTTTACAGTACAGCAGATTATGAAAGATGGCGAGCAGAAAATCCTAATTCGGTGAAGTATTCGATAAAATATTACAAAGGTATGACTGCCGAAATTTGGTGTTTACATGTCTTACAGTATTACTAAAACGAATGTGACATTAATGAGACGGATCACGCTAATGATTATTTGTCAACAGATTATTGTAGGTTTGGGCACATCATCAGCTAAGGAAGCACGGGAATACTTTATGGATATTGAACGACATACTGTACATTTTTTTTACGATGGTGAGGCATCAGATTCAAGCATTAATCTCGCATTTGCAAAAAATAAAGCTGATGATCGAAAAGTATGGATTACTAAAAGTAGTCAAGTGAGTTTATGCTGCAACCTATTTTATTCATTATCGGCCATCAGTTCCATTCCGAACTTAAGGATTTGATGAATGAAGGATCTGTATGAAGCGCGCTCCTGAGCGATTCGTTTTATTTCCGCCAAGTTTATTCCAGTGGCTGTAGTGATTGTGTCCATCCATCTCATTGCTGGTCTTCCTCGTCTTCCAATCATGATATCCTTCTCCAATGATTGTTGTCTTCTGATGATATGCCCGAAGTACGCCA
>JABVXS010000059.1:0-64628 GCA_013365335.1 Madathamugadia hiepei
GTAGCGGACCCCGCATCTCAGTGGGACAAACGCTAACAGAAGAAGAAGAAGATCATCACCGTTTTGTTATACATTGTATTCTATTGCTTTTATATTCGTTTTTTAGTTTATTTTTTTATTCGAATAAAGGTTAATTAACTAAATTCGAGTTCGAGTTACCCAAGTAAGAGATCTCCGGCAACAAGCAATCAGCGCTAACCAAAACGCTACATCCCTCAAAACTCAATTTCCGGACAACATTTTGCGACACATCCTTCTTGACCAGTTGGCGGTAGAATTAGAACATGTATTTGACTATTTGGCGCTTTGCAACCTTGACAGGAGCATCATATATTTCGACATTGTGGCGCCATCTTGATCTTTGCGACTTGTAACTTCGCCATTTTGGTGACAAACACTGATAGTCAATGTTGATTGCCGTAGCTACTGTTGATGGCTTAAATAGAAAAAAATAATAATTTTTTTGAAACTCTTGAATTATTTCAAACATTACTGTATAAGTAATTTTTTGCTTTTACGGCCTACATTCCTAGCTAGAGCTGTTAAAACGGCCTACATTCCTAGCTAGAGCTGTTAAAATTTTTAATTGATTAGGAACTTTTTTTGGATCTAATCAAAAGATTAAACCTTTATGATGCTGATCTACTTTTTCTTTTCTTTTGCCACAAATTATAACCGTACACTGAGTTGCCAAATCACAGAGCTGTGAGGGTCGCCAAATCTATTAGACACATGCTAAAAATATTGTATCGTCCACATTTGGTAGGATTTAACAAAGATGCTGCCGGGAAACGTGAAATAGAGGTCTCAATCGATATTTAGTAATTGATGTCTGTTTAGCTAAATCTGTGTACTACAGGAAATCCTTTTCTTGAGCATGGAATTGCAGTGTATGATGTGTTTCATCCCGCCTGATCATTCCTTTCCATAAGCATTTTGCAACGGATATCTTCATTTGATCTGCATCAGTTCCTTAACGTTTGGTTATGTTAGGATTGTATCTTCTTTTCAAATCGTATACTATTGCACGGGCCCCAAAATGTAAAGTTTTTGATATACTTCTGCTGGACATCTGGTCAAGTATTATGTGTCGAAATCTAATTGGCTCACATTGACGGAATGATGTACGTATAAACAGGAACATTGTACCTCCAAATCATTTTTACCCATTTCACAACTGGAATCGACCGACTCTACCGCTCCGACGATGACTACTACTTCACATCTACTTTGGCTTATTATTACGTTGTACATCATTCTAACACGTTTTGTTATTCTCGTTTGGACTTTTTAAGATAAACATTCAGTGCAAGAAATTCTGTAAGATAATTATTACATTGTTTTACTATGAGACCTGAAATATAATTAGATGTTAGTGGTGATTCCCACAAAACTTAGTTCCGTGGTTAATTGCTGGGTGGGTGCAACTGTTTTGCTACGTCTTTGTTCGGGTAGTAATTCCTTGCCTTTAAAAGATCTTGCTAATTACCTGCTCCTTTTCACATTGAAAGATAAGCACTAGATATGTTCAGCTGATGACAAATGATAATATGTAAATATTGTTTAAAAATGGAATTAAACTGTCTTCTAACCATTTCTGAATTCACTGATGAATCATGCTGATACCACAAAAAAAGGGCTGTAATAGAACAAAGCTTACAACTAACTCAACCTGAACTATGCAGCTTTTTTCATCAGCTACATGAATGCAAAATCAGTGATAAAAATCTCAAAACAAAAAGATCAAAGTATAAAAATGAGAGAAACTCATCACGGCCAGTTAACTGATGAAAAGAGCAATTAAAACAAGCCTCAAATCTGCATCCCTTCCGAGACCGCCTTTGAGATTTTCACGTTTTGTTCATTCATCTCAACTCCAGCAAATACACAACTAACTGCTACAGTCTCCACATAACTATTTTGAAAGAAATCCAGTAAACATGAAAGTTCTCGGAAAAAACTGCACGAAATCTAACTCTCATAATGTCATTTAAAGTGAGGGCATCTTTCCCCACAACTGGACTCCATGTATGCAAGGCAAGTGACAGGTTTCAGGGGATTTTAAAACTTCCTGTAGCAATCATTTAAAATTCAGAAAAATATGTCAGTTTTCAACATAAATGCTTCCTATATCAGCATCACCAAATCAAGCTAAAAGTCTAGCCACAAACTCTGCATATGCCACTTCAATATGCAATTGTTTCAACAATTATACGCTGAAAAATCAACAACGCCTTGATGTCTTTCATACGTTTCTTGTTCTAATAATGTACATCTTCACCAACACCAGAATCATTATCAGATTCCTTTATGGCAGAACTATGTGCCTTTAGTTCTGAGCTTTAGTGCTACGGTACATTACAACTTTTAAAATGTAGAAATATGTGTACCAATTTCCTTACCCACTGATGTAAAATATCTGTCCGTCGTACACTACAAATGGTTTAAGTTTGATCAAACTAGAATGCATTTTCCCCTATTATTGTAACCAATGCATACCCTTACACGGTTTCCGAAATTTCGGAAGCACACTGATAACAAATAAATTTACTCTGACCAACAACTTGCTTCAAAAATCACACAAAATCCAAAAAGAGAAATTTCACATATTTAGCCCATTGCAACAGCATTTGTTGGCTGTGCTCCCTGACGATTCTTCGGTTTTGCTGTAGTTCCTTCACGAAAATGATTCCTGAAACAAAATGTGTAACACATTCTAAGCCAAAAAGTGATATTCTAAGAATTAAAAAAGTGTCATCTTTACACTGGAGCTATAAATAAAACTGCTATGGCATGCAGCAAAAATGTCCGACTTCTATAGCATTACTTCCGTGAACAAAAACTATTAAGACTAAAGACATGCGTCACTGTCAGATTATGATCATAATTGAAAAACGCACTTCTAGCTGAGCATTATAAAAATGATTCTTACAACAGAAATAAAACAGACCTGAAACGACGTCTTACAATTTTTAGATGACGCATACGACCGGTACCCGTCGTATGTCGCCTGATTGCTTTTGCTGACCACTGATAAGTACGCTTACGAGCAGATGGATAACCACAAGATGCGCAACGATGTTTTTGAATGTGATATGATGAACGACCGCAACGGCGGCATAACGTATGTGTCTTATTATGACGCTTGCCAAAAGATGAAGTACCCTTGGTCATCACACTAAACACGATATGGATGTATATTTAATTTAAGATTTAAACTGCAAACGACGCACTCACACAGGCTTGTTAGTTGTCCTCTACTCCAGCTCTAATTCCATCAGAACCTACATAACCTCATCACTCTTTATATATTGTTCTTAACCATGTTTAGAACAAAAACAGCGAACTAATTTATCTATCTCACATAGCCCCAGTTTCACCCAATGACACACCTGGCACGATCGCTACCAACCAACTTACTCGGAAATCCCGATTGAAACTCCCAAAAATTCGACGCTATGCTAAATATCGACAAGGAGCGATTTGCAAATGCACCGTCCCGCTCAGTTTCTGAAACGTGCAGTTATTTATTTCTTCGTAAATGCGATTTTTTAAGCGATTCCGGCGAAGTTTGTCTTTATTTTGAGGGAAATGACATTGATGTGATGAGATAATAGTGTCTAATGTTATCACCGAATAAAATTAAAAGAGGAGAAAAGGACGGAAGGAGAGAACCAGAGAATGCTTGCCGGTGTAACACTTTGATGGATGAGAGTTGTGTTCACAATATTTACTTTGGTTGCATCCCTGCCTTGTCTTAAGGTTTGTAAACGAAAGTGAGGTAGTGGAGGTTAGGGTTTGAAAATAGTTTAATCATTCCGTTCTCTACATTTTTTTTCATCCAGCAGTATCAATGCTGTTTTTTAGTTGAAAGTTTTTTTAATTGTAAATCATGGTAAATTTTCATCAGATATCTTTTTTTGAGTGTTAGATTATCTAATAGTCCCGGTGAAACCACAAAACTTCCATCGGAATTCGAAGAAATTAAGGCTTTGTGATCGAGAAATATGTTCGGGAAATGCTTAGAAACATTTTTCGAATAAATGAAGTTTGATTTCCAATGAACTTTAAAATCACTTACCACGCCATAGGGATATTGTTCTCTTGAACTATTGGGAAAAGCAACATATGGAGGGGGTCAAGATGGAACTCTTTAATAAAGTAGTTCTTAAATTCCAGACTTATTCGTAACATTATTTGAAAAAGTTTGGAAAGGCTGCGATTTGAATCGATGTGCTCCTTTTTGCTGTAATTATTGTAAGTGGTCCTCATAGGGACAGAGGAGTGATGAATATTCTATTCCCACCATTTTATTTTCTGTTTTAAATCATGGGTTTAGGATGAGCAGCCCAATCAAAGTGATAACAGTGAGCACAAAACCATATGAAACACAGAAACCAGGTACCAGTGGTTTACGTAAAAGGGTAAGTTAACCTTTTATCGATTTATTTTTGTTTTCCTGATCCAGCAGCGTGAAAGCTGTGGTCCAGTGAACAACGGTTTTGTATGGTTGGGTAGGTTTTTATTCATACTGGTAATCCAGAAGTTTCACGAACTATAATGTTCAGGAAAGTTGGCAGGTTATCGATTGAACCGCATACCATTTTTAAGGTCCCAGAATTCCAGCAAGAAAATTACACGGAAAATTTCATCCAATCTACTTTGGATGCTGGCTTAGGTGATAGAAAAAGAGGTGCAACTCTAGTGGTTGGAGGTGATGGCAGATATCTGTGTCCGGAAACAGTCAATGTCATCATTCAGATGAGTGCAGCTAATGGAGTATGTATATTCTTTCCATGTAAAATCCGATTGATGTTTAAAAAAATACGAGCAGGTCCATTTTCTCAAAATGGATTCTTAACGGTAGTAATGGAGAAATGTTTGGGTTCTGACGGACTTGTACGTAATCGTCCATTAAAGTTCCACTATTTTTAGCTTCGTAAGCTTATTGTTGGGCAAAATGGTTTTTTGAGTACACCAGCTGTTTCATGTTTAATTAGAAAATGTGAAATAAACGGTTCGTATTTTGCTCTTTTTTTTCAATAAACCAAATGTTTGTTTTTCTTCACAAGGATAGCGTCTGTACCATGTGTCGTATTTGATATTCGTACCACAACTGTTTCCTTATGCTCTGGAGGCATTACAACATAAAAGCAGCAAAAAATTTCAAACAACGCTCAGAGTCTCACATGAGAAAGTATTGATGTCTTTGATGAGATAGCTTTTTGTATTGAAAAATAGTAAAGAAACTTGCTTCAGCCGAAATGCAATTTACAGATGGTAAGCTGATCGATGGCGGAATCATTTTAACAGCCAGCCATAATCCTGGCGGTCCTAAAGCAGATTTCGGTATAAAATTTAATTGCGAAAATGGCGGTCCAGCTCCTGAAAAAGTAAAATTTAATGTCCAATTCTACATTTGTTATGTTGATTCAAAGCTGTGATGTTTAATCCAGTCGAAATTTCATAACTGAATGGCTATTGTAGTTGACGGAAGCTATCTATGAGCAGAGCAAAAATATTTCGAAATATTATATTTGTCATAATTTGCACGCTGATTTTACTAAAATCGGAAAGACTGATTATGTTATTGATGGTCATGGTACTTTTACGTTACACGTTATTGATTCAGTAAAAGATTATGTGCAGCTTATGGAACAGATATTCGATTTTTCAAAGGTTAACAGTCTTTTGCTTTTCCATTGTTGTTATTAAGTTTGAAGAGCTGAAGTGGAGCAGATTTAGCTATCAGGTGTCTTGCATGAAGTCTTCATAAAAGTTGTTTAGAATTTTTTGCAGATGCAGAAGTTGCTTAGTGGTGAAACTATGGGACAGTTCAGTGTGTTATTCGATAGTTTATATGGTGCTACAGGGCCATATGTGAACTGCATTCTAGTTGAAAAATTAGGTGTGGACCCGAAGTTCTTGTCTCACACAGCTCCAAAACCTGATTTCGGTGGTGGCCATCCGGACCCTAATTTGACTTACGCCAAACAGTTGGTCGATACGATGAAACAAGGAAAACATGATTTTGGTGTTGCATTTGATGGCGATGGGGTAGACAGTTTTGCTTCGATTTGATCGATCATTCCAAATTAATTCCAGTTCGAACTCTATTTATGCTTCATTTATTGCGGTCGCAGCATTTTAATTATTAGTAAAACTGTTTTTTTAATTATCAATCTTGCCGTCCTGCCGTTCTCATTTTTGTGAGATCGCATCGAAATGAATTTAGGTTTGATTATTTTTCAAATTTGCTTTGTCCCCTCGGTGCGATTCAAGTTTATATAGACATGTTTCAGGATAGAAATATGATTCTTGGCAAAAATGGTTTCTTTGTAACGCCTAGTGATTCGCTTGCAATAATTGCTGCGAATATGAAGTGTATTCCTTATTTTCAGCAGCACGGCATTAAAGGTTATTTGGTTTACGTTTCAGAACTTTGCTCATTGAAGCTGTTAACGGGAAATTATGGAGCTATATAGATCTTTCTTTAAAATTCCAAAATACTTATTGTTTTTGGTGCTGCTTTTTTTCAATTAGTTTTCACTGAATCCGTTGACTCCTCATTTTATAGGCTATGCAAGAAGTATGCCTACGGCAGGGGCAGTTGATCGGGTGGCCAAAGAAACAGGTTTGCCGATGTATGAAACTCCAACTGGATGGAAATTTTTTGGAAATCTTATGGATGCTGGTAAATTATCTTTGTGCGGTGAGGAATCATTTGGTACTGGCTCTGATCATATAAGGTAAGTAGATTGAGTGAGTGAAATATTGATGGGAGAATACTTTTTGTTAAAAAATTAATCCAACTTACGTTAGATGTTTTATTTTTTAAGATGCTACAGACTTCTTTCAACACATTCTTTTGAAGCTAGCATGGGGTTTATCTAATTCATAGTAATGTTCAATGATTCGTGGTCATACTTTTGGAATTGTTCCAGCTAGCATGGGGTTTATCTAATTACCATCTTCAATTTTCAGCTTTTTTGATGCATATGAAAAAAATATATATATATATGCATACTAGCAGATTATGAGAAGAAAAAACTAAAAACACTTTCAAGCGGGTTCTATGAGGGGAAAATGAGGGAATACATATTTTGGCAATGATAACTTCAGAGTGTTACTGTAGGGAAAAAGATGGAATTTGGGCAGCGCTTGCGTGGTTGCAAATTTTGGAAGAAAAGAAACAGTCTGTTGAAAATATTGTCAAGGACCACTGGTCAAGATATGGTCGAAATGTTTTTACTCGGTATTTTCACACAAGTAGAAGAAATTCTGACTTTTCTTTGTAGCTTGTTTTTCTTCCAAGTATATAGCTGTAGTCATAACTGACTGCTGCTTTGGTATTTTAAAAATTTTGTAACAGCTTTTTTTGTGTATTTATATTCATGTTGAAAATGATTCAATGTTTTCATAACATTTAGGTATGATTATGAAAATTGCGATGGATCTGGAGCAAATCTGATGATGACATTCATCGAATCACAAATTAAAGCATTCATCGGTCAAAAATTTGTGGCAAATGAGAAAATTTTTGTTGTCAGGGAAGCTGACAACTTTACCTATACTGACCCTGTGGATGGTTCGGTTTCGCAGAAGCAGGTGGGGGATTTAAATGAATTTCAATATGTTTAGCTTTGTTTCAAGTTATATGGGTTAACTTGTTTCTCGTTTTGTTATCTTAACTGTCTATCAATTTTTTCCTGCTTCGTAAGCAAGTGAAATAGTCATTAAACTGTCAATGAAAGGATTGAAAATGGGCTTCTTGAAAACGAACGAATTTTATATGGGCAGACTGTAATTTTTTTTCTCTAAGCTGTGTTGATAAGACGGTAATGACAATTTAAAGAGGGTGAAACGAGAAATTCGTATTTTTTAGCAAATCTCCTTGAACTGTTCGGATCTAATGTTGTATTCGTTAAACACTAAGCTCCACTGATAAATTCAGTGGTTGGTTCCACAGTTAAATCGGTAGTTTCAAAATTTTTGTCAATTCCATAAAGCAAAAGATTTTGTTTCTGGTTTGTAGATCATTGTATTGTTTACAATTTTCAGTAGTGATTCATGTTGAAAAATGTTTCAAAAATACAGTTTTTAGCTATTTTTTGCATCGGTTTGCAGGGTGTACGTATCATGTTCGAAGATGGCAGCCGCGCTGTATTCCGTTTGAGTGGTACTGGTTCACTGGGTGCCACAATCCGTTTATATTTTGATTCATTTATTGATGCATCTGATAAACAGCAGCTATTTCGAAGTTCAGAAGTTAGTTTTTTTTTTACGAACTGTCTTATTTTCGAAATTTTTTGGCTTAATGAAAGATAAAGCGCACAATTTTTTTTACAAAAGAATAAAAAAAGGAACTTTATTGTATCTAAAGCCATTCAAATGAATTTTATGGTTCTTTTTCCAATTTTTGTAATCTGTAAAATTGAGACTCTCTAGTTTACGACATAATCGTCGAAATCCTCGTTTTATCCAGCCTCATTATTCAGGGATATCATAAATTAACGACCGTTAAAGTTGTTCTTTAAAATTTCAGGAACTGCTGAAACCTTTGGTTCTTGTAGCTCTTCAGATAAGTAAGTTGGAATATTTTACTGGTCGTAATGCTCCTACAGTTATTACGTAAATTTTGAAAAATATGGACGAATGCACTCATTGTGTCACACTACCTATAAAGGATTTCTTTCTTTCATTTATTTTAGAAAATTAATTTTTTTTGGCATCTGTCTTCCTATTTTTTTTGAGTACCATTTAGCAGATTATGTTAATGTAGTTATAAGTTTTGTGGTAGGTCCTTTTTTTTTGCTAGTGATTCGTTGATTGTATTTGTTTTTTGGTCCATTCAGCTGGAATCGTTTGAATTTTGAATGAATTTAATGCCATTGTCCAGTTTGACTGTATTTTCCTTTGCCAAAATTTTTTTGGTTCTATTATTGCGAATAAAGATAGCTTCATATTTTTTTTGGTTTTTTAAGGGTTCTGGCCTCAATCATAAAGATTTGGGTTTCAAATTATTTACATCTCGAGTGACTTGCTGAAAATTACTTTGTACAATGAAGTTGAATGCAATATGGTGTCGAGAATGTATCTGTGCGAATAAAGTTTGGTTTTCTGTAAGATTAAAAACCTATGAACGCGGACGGTTGTTTTGCAAGCTAGAGAGTTCTCAGATATCATAGGATTATCTACGTGGGACGAAAAATGGGATTTAGCAGAAACATCATTAGGCTGTCTGCCGAGTGCTAGAGTTGAAAAGAATGCATAGATATATTGAAAGATTACATGAAGGAATTTCGTAAAAAATGCGTAAGGACAATTTCAGAGCGAAAAAACGAGGGTTGAGGGTTGTGTTAGTGATTCAGTGCTGTCACTAAACAGACGGAGAGCTACAATATCCTAAAAGCATTAAAATGATAATTCTTTTAACTGAAATAGTCGTTAGGTTTCATTTCAATACAAAATGTTAGCCAGTAAAAATTAAAGTAAAAAAGTTTTGATGAACAAAATTGTAAGCTTTGCGAAGGAGAGTAGAAAATCGGCACTAAATTTCAAGTACGGATCTTGTAATATCAGAAAAAAGAAATGTAACCCTATAGGAGTTTGGTATTGCAAAAGATTCACTGTCAGTTCTTGTAAAATTTTAATTTTCACTTTTTTCAGCTTGATGTTAGAGTCATTTGAAGGATGTAAAGGCCTTTTGTCAAGAACCATTGTCGATGCAATGGCTGCGAGAGTTGTCTTTATTTGGATGTTCAATTTTTTATTTAATATGAATTTTTTCTCTACGCCTTATCTGCTTTATCACTTATTGTGGGATTCTGGTAGGCTGCTACTAGTTTATTTTCGCCATGATTTTGATACTTAAATTTTATGTTCAAGTTTTTTTTCTTCCGAGTTCTGCACGATCCAAATTTCTAGTCGTCCAATACGAAATATTCACTAAATAAATTTGCTTGGTCCTGGGTTTTTAAAAGAAATAGTCTAGTAAAGTTGTTCGCTTAGGATTAGGTCAAATAATAAAGTAGCTCCAATCATGTTTGCGGTGTAATTTTTTCATCTGATCTGATAATCAAACTTCAGTGATTCCAGAATCTTTCAAGTGTGAAGTGCGTTTAGTCGAAATGGATTAGCTCATTCAAGTGCGCCAATTTCTTTGTGCTTCTTTTTTGTTGCCACAATATTTGAATTATTACGATTTACATAATTTAATTGCCGGCAAATATGATTGGTCGATCAGGATTTTTTGCGGACATCATGTGCCCTTATGATGAGGACTGCACTCGACCGCACTGCCATTTTTGGCATTCTAAAGGTTTTATTATAATTTAATAGTTTTGATATGATTTTGTCATGTTTTGAACGTTGCATTTCTCAAAATTTATGTATTAGATGAATTTCGTTTAGTTTTACAGCTGTGGATGAATGACATCGTGAATATCACTCTTTTCATACAAAATTTTTTAGACGAAATATCACAGCATCAACAACTACCTTCTCCACCATTGATGTCGTCAGTGTCACCGGAGCAAATATTTGTGGGCTATGTTGGCTATATGGAGAGCCAGAAAACAGCCGAGAAAACATTTATGCCAGTTAGCAGCCAGTCTATTTATGCTCCTCTGGATCCAGTTGTTTGTACGCAGTGTCCATTAACATCAGCTTTGCAGCACTCCACCGGTATGTTAGAGCTTATTATTATTTTGTTTTACTTACATTGACGTTTGTTTACTTCTGCTGAAATCAAGATTATTTTATACTGATGCGAGGTGATGCGGAGACTTCGATAAACGATTTGCAAGTCATAACTTCTGTATACTGACAGAAACAGAATTTGATTCCAATTGTAGTGATAGTGAGGTGATGAAAGCATTTCATGTTTCAAAGCAGTATATATCATTATTTCTAGTTACTTACGTTCCGACGAAAATTACTCCACGGTCGACATGTAAGCGAATACCTTCACCGGAAATAAATAAACCGAGGATGCCAGTAGAATTATCAGTTGCTGATATATTGGATCCTGCCAATGATAAGCCTAAAACTTCCGCTGCTTCATCTTTTATTGGTTCGAGGTTAATAGAAGTTGGTTTTTTTGTTGATTGAATTAAAATCATGTTTTCTTTTTGCTTTAAGGAGTATGATGGTTAAACTCAATGTGATTTTACTTTTATCTTTCTGCTTTTTGGGAATTGATTTTAATGTAGTCATTTTACAGAACACGAAAGTGAGCTTGAATGATTGTGCAAAGTCAGTAGCTGATATTGATACACGAATTGAAGAGTTACAGAGAAAAATTGAAATTGAACGACTGCAGAAGGAAAAGATAGTACATGATATTAGAGCACTGGTTAAGCCATCAGCTACTGCTAATTCATACGCTTTGGCTTCAAGAAAACATTCAGTGAGTCAAATCATCTGCAATTATCTTTCCAGTTTGCATGATATCTTATTTGTCATACATCAAGCAGATTTTTTATCCTGGATTAAGAGAAGAGGAAATCGTAATGCATGAGGAACAGTTCGTGGATTTGTAGAGCATGCGGTATCTTCATTAATTTTTAAATTGAATTTAAGGGCAGTTTCGATTTCTTCAACTCTTGACTTTTTTCTTAATTTTCAGTTTTGATAAAACTATTCATTCAGGGCTCGAACTCGAAGTCAAAAATAACCTATATGGGTGGCTACACGCCGACACCAATCGCTTTGTTGAAGTCAGTGCAAAAAGCAAAAAATGAAGCTGGACAAAAGAATAACTCACGATTCGAAGAAAACGATAATGAAAAAGATGTGATGAAAGAAAAAATAAAAAAAGGGAAAATGAAAGACAAAGCAAAGGTGAAAAAAGTTGCGAACGTAGAGGCAAGCAAGCCGCAACTGGCATTGAAAAAGCAAGAGTCAACTAAAGAAAAGTTGCAATCAGTAACAAAAAAGAAACTTGACAAACAGCTTTCTATCGAAGATCTTTTCGATGCAGATGTATGTCTATAAACGTTTACTATTTATTTTTTTATGGCTGCTAAATTCTACTAAAGCTTCATATTTTCTCGGTTGTTTCAAAGGAACCGACTAAACACAGATTGTCTAGTTATTTACAGTTTTTTAGATTGACAAATTTTTGTTTCGTCACAAAAATCAATTTGCTACGACGTTTATTAGTTTCGGTTTAGGTGCCAACTACAAAAAAACGGAAAAATATTGACAGTGACTTAAAATCAGAAACAAGCAGCGTACCTGTGAAGACTGGAAAACTGAGAGAAATGAAAATGAAAAAGCAAATCGCACACAGTAGCGTGCAGGTATTCATTATTTTTAGTTATTTTTGATTATTTTTGGTAGTGAATCAATATTTTTTGTGATTATTTTTGGTAGTGAGCCATAATTTGTTTGGATTAGTACTGGGCGGACGCCAAGTACATAAGTAACAGTTATTGAATTTACTCTTGCATATTTATGTCGCATATACTGAAGATGAATATGTGTGAGTTAGTACTTCAGCCGACTACACAAATGTGTGTGGCTTCAACTAAAATCCGTGCACCCACAATGACGCAGCAGTTAATGAATCGTTACCGAAACCTACAAAAAGAAAAAGAGGAATTGTTGAAAAAGTAAAGTTTAAAAAATTATCCTTTGCAAATAGGACAACAATCATTAGATTATCATTTGAATTCAAATTTTTAGCATTAAACTTAAAGACGATACCAAGGCGGAGAAAATTGCAAAAACTGAGGAAAAAAATGATTACAAATCAGGTGCAGTGGCGGTAACGGCGGGTAAAGGAGAAAAAAGAATGGCCCATAAACCAAAAGTATGCTGTTTTTGTACATATATATACGATTATTTTCACAGGATGAGTTAGCGTTTTTTGTTTTTCAGTTCTTTGGGGTATAATATAAGTTTTTTATAAGTTTTCTTTTGTTTGGTTTCAATATATAGATGCAGTGCTGATTTTTGCAGATATCGAATTCATCCGAAATGAATTTGATACCACTAGAACCATATTCATCTGGTAAAATCCCATACGCTTTACGAACCCGTTATTTAAATTTGTTTTACATCGAATGTCAGAAATTTTGCTGTTCGACCAATGGCGCAGTAGCTCAGGTCAAGTTTTGTTACGCTTATTAATCTCTTCGGTTCTCTGGAATTTGAGTTCTACAATAAGCATTTATTTATGGTTAGTTTTGATTGAATATGAAAAAGCATCATTATTTGAGCTGAAAGATAGAATAATTTTTGTTAATTACGCTACTTTTTAATGGAGTTGAATTTTCAGGCTCAACAGGAGGAAAAAACCATAAAAGATCGCGCTGTCACAAAGGGTGGTTATACGAGCGCTGCAGTAAATGTTCTGCGACGTTTGCGCGATGTTAATTCACCACAAGCTGGAGGTTATTTCCATTCTTAGTATTTATGCATGAAATTCATTTCTACCAATTTATTACGAGTTAAAGTCGTGGGTGGATAGGAATGATTCACTCGTTATGACTCATTGACCATGTATACCTTATACGATTTATACGATTAGAGGGTGCACACCATGAAACAACTCATTTACTGTTTTAAGAAGACAAATTACCCAATATATTTATATTATATTGTTAGATATTTGCTATCATCATGCAAAATTGGTTGTGTTAAATATGAGCTTAACTCATTTGCATCATTAATTTGTCGAGATTCTGAACGAAAAAAATTGATGTTTGTTTTGCAGCATTAAAATCTGTGTCACATTCCGCTGTTTTGATTGGCCGTCATCATGGGTCCATCACAATCGGCCAGCGAAAGGATTCCATTACTGGGAAACAATCCGTTAATGAAAGGTTAAAGTTGCAGAATTTTTTGACTTCATATTTTGACTTCGTTTGGTTATTTAAAGTTAAATGGCATTTAAGGAACGTATAACTTAATCATTTGGATCATTTTTACCAAGCCATACGCTGTGGTAATCTCAATAAATGTCAGTCGAATCTCATGTAGCTAGATCCAGTTTAATATTCATATTTCTAACATTACAGTGAAAGCGATTTTAGTAACTCTATAGTTATTTAATTTTTTGCAGTGAATTCTACGGGTTGCTACTGTCGAAGTTTGTTTTAGACGAAGAGAAATTGGAACAAAATGGTTTCCCTTTATGGGATGGCCCTGATAAAAAAAGGGTGAAGATCAAAACATCTGAATTAGACAGTAAAAAGAAATTTTTTGTGGAAGAAAGTGGTAGGTAAATTTTGTGTCATCTTTATGATTATTTATTTGGTTCCTGTTGTTTTTAATGGCTCTCATACTTGTCTATGTATTTTCTCCTTATTTTTGAATTATTTCTTATTTGTAGGTTTTTGTTTGCCTGCAAATATTTTGGTTTTTTCTGGATTTTTATAACTTTTTTTTGTATCTTTTTCTTTGAAAGTCTAATATTTCTTTTAGATCTCAAAAGGATATGTTGTCGCTGTGGCAGTGAATTTACTCTTACACCGAAAGGGGAATGTGCTGTGTTAAAGCAGTGTGTGTATCATTGGGGAAAGGCTTTTAAAACAAAGAGTCCGTTTAATTGCTTCTTTTCCTTATTCGATAGTGACCAGTTAGTTTTCGTGCTAAGAGCTGTTGAATGTCGATCGGAAAATCTGTTTTTTCCCTTTTATGAATTTGGAAGTAGTAGGAAATTATTTTATAAAATATTTTCAGTGCGTGGACTTTGGGAATCTCGATATAACTGTTGTCAGTCTGACCTCAGTATTGCTGGATGTTGTGTCGCTGATTGCCATGTCACTGATGCTGCTCCAAAGTCAGTGTTGGGAACCTACGTAGAGGTAAATTTTTGGTTCTTTGAGCTACCGTCATGCTCTCGAGTTCCAGTTCATAATTCCTTGCTGAGTTACTTTCCTAAGGGAAGGCCAACTTATTGCCTCCCGTGAAAGGTTTCGATCATGTTTTTTATTCCAGACCCCGCCACCATCGGGACCAAAAGATGAAAGAAGCAGGAAAGTGTATGCATTTGATTGTGAAATGGTGTATACGGCCTGGGGTACCAGTTTAGCACGTATATCAGTAGTCGATGTGAACGATAAGCTAGTAATGGATGTAATAGTGCGCCCACAGTATGAAGTACGTGATTGCAATACGCGATTTAGCGGTTTGACGATAGATCTAATTAATGGTGCGGAATTCAACCTAGAACAGGTTAGTTCATTTTCGCTTTTACTGCGCATTTAGCTAAGCAGGAATAGAGGTAACAAGTTTGGATTTAACAACAAGTCAATTACATAATTATATGTACGATTTCATGATGCTATGTACTTCAAAATGAATGGATGGATGACAGGATAGTTCAGAAGCCATATGCTGGTCTACATTGTGACATTTCTCATGTTGAAGCCATGCACAAAAAATCTATCGCATTTTGTTAAGGCGTAAATGAAGATATAAAAAGTAGTTTTATTGTGTTCATTTATAAGAAGCTGACTCCTTGTCAAATCGCAATTTAGACTCAAAAGCGATTTTTCCAACTGGTGAATTCGGAGACGATTCTGATTGGGCATAGTCTAGAAAGTGATCTTAAAGCCTTGCGTTTGGTTCATCATCGAGTAGTGGATACATCAGTTGTTTTTCCACACAGGCTAGGACCGCCCTACAAACGTGCTTTAAAAACAATTGCCTCCGAAATACTGCAACTTATAATTCAGGAAGATAGTAAGTCATTTTTTTATTAAAAAATTCATAAAACATTGCCATCGCCTTGCAATTTGTTAGTATTTCGGAGTCCACAAGATCTATCGGATATTTGTGGAAATGAGCAGAATAAAACATGATCAGCAGAGCACGATTTTTTTTTCTTTTATACTAATTATCCATCTCATTAATTTTGCCGTTGGGATTTAAGACCACAATTCAAGTGGTTATTCGTGAAATGTTCGCCATGAGATTATTTCACTCATTCATACCACTATATATATATATTGATGAAGTCTCAAATCTTTGTTATTTAAGTTGATGGACATGACTCGAAAGAGGATGCAAGCACTTGTATGCGGTTAATGTTGCACAAGGTTAGGCATAATTAACCATGTTAGTGTGTCGTTTTTTCTGTTCAGGCATGACTGTTGGCGTCTTTGTATACTTTGATACGGATCTTCTTTTGAAAGCAGAAGTTCTAAGCATTTTGTACAGTTACTAAAGACTCATTAAATCACATCATGCATTTCCCTTTTTACGTTTAGATGTCTAGGCTCATTTGTACGTATGATGACTTCATACGTCATGGATTAATATATTTGTTATTTGTTTGCTTCTGTATACTTGTTTCTTTTCACTGTCGAACCAGGATTTCTTTAACATGTTTTATCACTTTTTGTGCTTTATCTGAATTTGGTCCAATAAGGGATAATGCAGCGGTAGTCATTGTCCTTTCCTCTGAAAAAAAATTTCGATATTGCTGTAATTAGCTGATTGACAATAATAAATTGTAAAGAAAAATAACGGAGTTAGTTGTAAAAAAAGGGAATAAATGTTGCTGTGACCTTTTTAGTGTAGTTCATTTTTAACTTGAAGAGCTCACCTTCATCATGACATATGGTAACAGTGATATTTCAATCCGACATGATGAATTTTTCTGGCCATTTGACTTATGAAATATCCAGTGTATGGTTTTACGTACGTTTTTTGTAAATAAATTTGTGTCGATTGGTTTTTTTATTCTCTGCATTTATTGTTTGTGCAAATACAACTGCATCGCATTTATTTGAGCGAGTTGTATTGAAGATAGCTAAAGTTTCCTCAATTTTTCATCCATTAATGGAGAAGATAACTGAAAAGTTTTTTTAAGAGTCCAGATAATGAAACATATTTTAGTAATTTTGATATCGAGAAACAATAATTACAATTAAACCAAAAAAAGTGTGGATAATAACGATAAGTAAGAAATACGAGTGTTTACAATATTTTCCAGTCTAGATATTAGAGTGCTAAATTTGTACGCAGAATCAAATTGATGGAATAAAGATGAAGTTGGCAAATATACCGAGTAGACTTTGGAAGCACAAGAAAAAGTCTGCATTTGCATCTCTCGTTGCGTATTTCACAGGATGGAAGATTTACTGTTGGAAAAGGTTAATCCGTTTTGTTTGTTTTCTCTTCGAAGAATATTGTGTTATTTTACAGAGAATGCGGGTGTTGGGATTTCACACTAATGCGGAAATTTTGCAGCTTACTTAAAGTGATAATAACTTGTCAAGTATGAAGAATGTTTTTCGAATATTTTCTGTTTTTATATCGGAAATTTAACGTGAAAAATTTTTCGTCTTAGGAATTGTGATATACGAACAACATATGCTCGAGAAGCAAAGCAATTTGGCGATGTACCTTTAGCTTCTTCAGGACGTTTGCGACGTGTTACAGTTTTGGTAGATATGGCCTGTGGGGGTGCTTTTGATAATTTTAAGAAAAATGCCTTACCATTATTTAATTTATCTGGTCTTCAAGTGGATATAATTAAGGTAACTTTCAAATCCTTCAGCGCTGCCATAAATTTTTTCCAACGATAAATAGTCTTTATATAATATTCTGGACAAACAGAAAAAGTCTTATAGTATAACAGGTGAATTTGGGGTCGGCTTTTTTAATTTGAAAATGCTTTCAAGAAAGCCAACGAAAACGAATTTTCAACCATCAAAACATATGCAGAGCTAATGGGTATTAAATTTTAAGGTTAATTTTAGCCCACTGATATTTCGCAATTGAAAACTATTGCGGAACATATTGATGCAGAGGAATGTGATGCTCTCTATGTTATTGGCGGCGACAGTTCTTTGAGTACCGTTCTCAGTGCTATGTGTCGCCAACAGAATAGTTCACCGGTATTTATTGGTGTTTTTCCTGGTGGTTCTAGCAATCGATCATTAATCAATTTAATGCCGAATGTGTTTGGTTATTTTTCACTTATTTTTTAGATTTCTTTTCCAGAAAAGTCTATGTTTGAATTGGTAGAGATATTCGTAGTGCCATGCCATAGATGTGTGATGGTTTATGTATGAGACTTATTTTATGGGCAAAAATTTTTCGTATTCTGTAGATGTATTTAGTTAAAGATAGCTGGCGTTAAGGAAAGCTTATGAACTATTACGTTACACTTAGGATGCATGAAATATATGAAACTACAGCATCATATTTGCTTATACTTATCGAGCCAATTAAGAGATGAGAATAAAGTGATAGACAGGTCAAATCAATTAAGTTGAGTTATGGATAACGCTGATGTGGGCACATATTTATGTACTACGTATAGAATTATAGCACTTGTGAACCAAGGAAATAAGTTTGTTAATTTTTTTCAAGGAGTTCATGATGACATTCGTCCATACTGTGAAAGTGCTATGGCTCTCATCGAAGAACAGTTCCGACCAGTTTATTTGTCAAGCATGAGAGTTGTAAGTTTTGTACCACTAAACGTATCTTTTGTGATTCTTCAAATAACTAGTTGAATATGTACAGTGGTGGAACATGGGAATCAAAAGCTGGGAAATTAAAGGACAAAAATATGTTGCCGAAAAATAAAAGCAAAAATTAAATGGTTTATATCCTTTATGTTGTCGTTAACTAACAATTTCATTATTAAAGGAGAACTCGGAAAGCAACATAGGTGATGGGAAAGAAACGCTTTATGGAGTATCGGGCTTGCACACTGGTTGGTATGATAGAACTGAAGCAAGCAAAGATAACCTATGGTATTGGAGTGCATTAAAACGTTGGATTGCATATATGATAGCTTATTTTCGATCTTTAAAGGTTATATTTCAATCTGTGCTAGTTTACCGATTGCTTATAACTAGTGATGTACAGGTCGATTTTGTTCCAGATTTTATTTTTCAAAGAATCACTTATATCATGCAATTGATAGTTATATTTATTTTCAAAAGAGTTATATATATTTGCAACTATGCTGCAGCAATATCCAGAAGTGGAGTTTAATATGAGTTTCGTCCAATATTGCGCTGGTTGCTGTAAATGTCGATCACAATCTATGATTGACGAGACAAAACAGCAGATTAATAGGCAATGGTGGCATTATATTCTGGGTTTGCATAATTATGCTAGTGTAGTAAGTTTTTGAGATATCAACTTCTCTGAAGGCGTGAATTATTTCATATTATATTGTCGGAAAAATTAAGGTTCTAGAGTCGGAAATCAAAAAATATTTTGTAGTGTAACGCTGCTAAAAATTTTAATAATCACTACTTAGATTAGTGTAGATGAAGTGATGAGCTGTATCCATATTTCAGAACACTATAATAACTGTATTGAAATGAGTAGTTGTTCCATAGTATTTGAGGTTACTGAAAGTGACGTATAGTCGAAGGTAATAAGTTTTAACTGCATTGATATTTGCTTGGAATATCTAGATATTGCTGTTCATAAATATAACAGTCGTACCAAAGTTATAGAACAACATTAAACCAAAAATGGACTATTCAGCAATAAAAAACGAGAACTGTGGAAAAGTTTATAGAATGAAAATGAAAGCAGTTGACGTGGCACTTGATAATGTTCAAGAACAGGCAAGTTTTAAAGCAATGATAGCTATTTGTACTCTTTAAATTACCAGTTGTATTAATTTCATACATTTTTTTTTCAGAATGCGTGCTGTCTTCGTATCCGTACTGGAGGTGCTGGACGTAGTAGGCTTAGTTTATTGTTGGATGGTTGGAAGAGATGTAAAACTAACCAGTTATTTTCATCTCGCGAAACTGGTTTTTATGAAAACGATTTCATTGTTAAGTCGGTATCTTTAACATTCAGTTTGCTGCCGGATCCATTTAAGAAAATGACAATATTCGGTAATGATTATACAGTGAGCAGTGACTTAAAGACTCGAATAGTTCTGGATTCTACTAATAAATATGTTAATATGTATCTTCCCTCTAAAATACGAGTGTCTTAATATCCTAAAAACATTTTGAAATAAATTATGGCAAACACTTTGAAATAAATTATTGAAAACATTGTTTTCGTGAAATTGTCTTTTCCGAAAAACGGAATATCATTTTTGTTGAACAGTGAACTCCTTTTTTCGAAGGTTCACCTTGACCATGTAACTTTAATTTTTGTATTAAATGCCACTCATTAATGATACATGCAGCACTACGATTTGATTGTTCTTAGTAGTGCTGAAGAATATAAGAGTAAGGTAAAAAGACATAATGCATTTGAGGTTGAAAATATTTCACTTGAGTTTTTTTCGCATTGTCCAATTATTTTCTCAGTGATTCTTTTTCAGTGTTAATTTTGTGTGGAATTTGACACGTGTTGCTAAGTTTTTGAAGGTCAATGAAATTATTCGCAGTTATGCGTATAAATTTTTGCTTCTCACAATTTAGTAACTTCAGAAACCAAGCAGATTTCGAGCATTTTGCGCAAAAAGTCCATTAAGTTGTTGACGTAATTCAAGTTTCACCAATCTTTTTGTTCTTTTTTTCTGCTCGCATTCCAATTCCTGCAGGCTTTTAGAATTATTTCCCGTGGGCTGGAGTAGAGTTTTAGAATTACCAGTTATCCATTACTAATTATGGTTGTGGTGTGTAGTTTCTCTGAAACTCCGAAAAAGCATTAAAATTGCATCTTGAATTGTGTACTCATTGTTTTAGTATATAACGAGGTAGGTCGGTTCTTCAGAGCCGCGGAAAACTTTAATGAGGTATACTTCGAAATCGTTCGTTTATTGAAGCAAAGCATATGTGTTTCCAAATAAGCGAAACATTTTCTCCACTTAAATTTTACGGAACCGAAATTGGTAATAGTTCTGTTAAGTTTTATAAACTTTCAGTGACAAAGCCTTGCTAAATGGACGATTACAGACGCAAAATAAAGGTTAATTCAATTTACAGTTCAGTAAGGTCAAATTTATAAGAGGCCTGGAATACCACCAATGATTTCCAGCTATTTACTGTTGTGGTGTTTAAATTTTCGCCATCGATTTTTTGCAGGTTCGAAAGTCGAGAAAAAAGAGATGAAGAGGTTGATGAATCAGTTTCATCCAGTTTAACGAAATTTTTTTTACATTTTCCTTTAACAGTAACAGGAGCTACTAGTCTGTTCAGTTATTGCAAGCCTATCTGCTACTATTACTGTTTTAAACTGACGGAATCATTCCTCTATTTCAATTATAAGAGGAGAGGAGATAAAGATGTAGATAATCCGATAAAAAACACAGCTTTTTTGCAAGATTGCCGGAAATGCTACAAATTTGAACGTGATTTCATAGATTGCCGAAGGTGGATGAAGAACTACATGAAAGAACGGTTTTCGAACGGGTTTCCGCTGAAGTTCGTCCAGCCAAAACAAAATCAAAGATTCGTAACAAATTGAAATGGAAGGAAGACAATGAATTAAATGAAAAAACGGATGAATCGAAACATCCCACCACTAATTCCGACAAATCGACAATACTGCATAGAAAGAAAGAACCCGGTGAAGCAAAGTCTTTTGAAAACAAGAAATCGGAAAGGACGGCAAATAGCACTGGTGAAACAGAGCAATCGATTCCATGGATAATTGCTCGGGGGATCATAGATGAAATACTCATCTGGGTCATAATTATAATGATTCTAGTCATTATGAGAATTGAATCTTTAAAATTTTCGTTTCTCAATCGGTGGAAGAAATAAAGATAATTTTGTCTCATAGTTCCTATGACTGCTTTGGAAGTCCCGCGGAAGATGGATCTGCGAAAGAGATACACTTTGGCATGGACAGAGAAATCACCAGACGAGAACATCAAGTTATCAACTTGTCCGACTGTTACACTCGAGAGACCTTCTGCTAAAGGTTCTTGAAACGACTATATGTATTCTGTGTGTACGTGTGCAGGTGTATATGTCTCTAGCGAGTGTGTGTGTGTGTGTGCATGTGCATGTGTTCCTGTGTACCTCTGCATCCTTTAACTGTCGGCTGTTCCTTGCAAGGGTCAAGAATCAGCCATTTCCTCTTCGCTATCTTTCCTTTAATTCCGCGATACATCTGTATGTCGGAGACTGTAATGATGGACCCACATCTCTACCAGTCAGTGGTTGAATTAATGATTTGGTAACCTTGATTGGTAATAATTTGATCATTTGATGTGCTATTCGTCGTTTGTTAGCATATCTTGGTTCGTATTTTACGTTCAACTGAATTATCCGTCTCAATTAGACTGAAACTGTAGGATGGTACTTGAAGATGTGTAGGAATAACCTATGTTTTGTGGTTATAAAGCCAGGGAGGTTTATTCGTGGAATGACAAATTAGATGTGGGCGGCGCAAAATTTCAAGCTTACGGTATTTATTTATTTTTTGACCAGTGTGCCGTGGGAGGCGTGCATTCTCAGTTTGAGGAATGTTGCTATAGCGGGCAAGCAAAACGGCGGATGGCCTAAAACAATGTACGACAGTCTTGAAAGTTAATCTTGTTAAATGGAAATCTCGGCAGGAATGGATCGGCCTTCCCAGACTAAGCCATTGATATTTTTGTCCAGACAAGCTATTGGTTTGGTACACGGAGAAATACAGTTGCATAGGAGCTACACATCGGAATATCGGAAATAATATGGATTCAATTAGCAATGGTGTTTAATGGACTTAAACTCATTTTCTCAAATTAGTTTATCCGTCGGGCCATTCCTTGAAAACTGAAACACTCCCAATTTTTTATTCTCTTAGTTTGTCATCTGTTGAAATTTCTGTGATTGTTTTCTGCTCTTTTCATACTTAAATTCCTTCGATTTCGCCAAGAGTTATTGTATGCTAAACCGTTACAAATAGCGTTTTATATCCTCAAAATTTCCGAAATAGCGATCTGTATTCTGGGTTATTTCATTAAAACCTCATAAAAAATCCCAATCCTGATTGCTGGCTTGTACGTTGAAGTTGCATATATGTTATAGAACGTGTTGAATCATTCGTTGCTTTAAACGAATTTTTAATGAAATAGTCTTGATAGTGTATCTGATATAATACATATTTTTGTGCAGGAAAGGTTCGACTCGTGCTGTGAGATGTTCGCTGAAGAATAAAATGGATAAAGAAGCTTTCGTACACTTCCTCGGTGGAGCTTTGGGTGGTACGGCAGGAACAGCTATTACCTGTCCACTTGAGGTTCGTTGCATCAGTATTTGTATAACTCTTTTCAGAATATTAGATTTCATGTAGTTTGGTTACTTTAAACACAAAAAATTGTCATCCTATCCTCTCGATTGTGCGAAAGCCTGTGTTTTGCCTGAACCACGCGATATCACGTCAGTTATTCACAGAATCAAGAAATAAAACGAAACTGAATCGATACTTTTTCAGGTGGTTAAGACACGATTACAAAGCACAGAATATGCTTACACAGTATCACATTCACAGTTAGAAGGAACGTCAAAGGTCCTAATACAGTTACCTCGCTCACACAGTTTGCTTGCGCACAGTCAAATGAGAGGGCGTAAGCGATTATTCGTTTAATCAATGCATATGTATTACAACGATATACTTTATACATGATTTTGCAAACCATTTTCCGCCTTACTTCATCAATATTCCAGCTGTAAACATTCCTGAAAAGTTGCGTTTATGTTATGTACCGCCAACATGTGCAGTCCAGCGAAATGTGCAACTTTTTGCAAAACCTGGTTTATCTGTGCAGCAGAGCAGGAGTTTATATACTCTCTTCAAGTATATTTTCAATTCTTGGCAGCAGAATTCGAGTTGATCCTAGAAATTATAAAATTGTGTTTGAAATTATACTATTTTCGAAAAAGAATGGAATGTTTCCACTGCTGTTTTTCTTTATGCTGGACAATATATTTCACGCCGTCGGAGAGCTACATCAAAGCTTCAGTCTTTTAAAGAATACGTAATGAAGGAAAAAGGTGGTTAATAGTTGGAATTTCTTTTGCTGCAATGTAACATTCTTAATTAATTTTTTTCCAGACAGATTGTGGTAAATGAAGGATTCTCAGCTCTTTTCAAAGGAATGGGTCCTAACCTTATTGGTGTTGCACCTTCGAAGTGAGTGCTTTAAATTTTTCTCGAAGTATGAAATACGATACAACATCTTTTGAAGATCTCTTTGACTGCAGGATATCACTTGCGGTGTTTTTCTTTAAAATTCGATAACAGTCCTTTGGAGTCAACCAGTGAGTAGTTTTTTATTTTCCTTTTTTTATGATAATTTTGGAACCCTGAAACCAGTGTAGTTTCTTCGATGGAAGCGCTTTACTTCAGTGTCGTGTTCTTCATCTTTTTTTAATTTTGCCCTCTGCTAAATACCATTCTTGGTCGCGCAAAAAGAAAATGAATGATGTATTTTCAGAGCAGTTTATTTTTGCACATATTCAAGTTGTAAACGATTGCTGAACAGTTTGGACATTTTTGTCTCAAATAGCGCTATGATCCATATGTCTTCTGCAGCTACAAGTGGTAAGCTTTTGTTGTTTTTCAAATCTGAATATTTTCAGGAATTAAATCAAACTAATGATGACTTACTTTTAAGGCTTCGTGGCTGCAACCGTCATTAATCCAGTTTGGTTGGTTAAAACGCGTTTACAGTTGCATAAAGGGCCACTCTCAGTTACGGAATGCATTAAACGGGTTTGGCGAACAGATGGTTTTAAAGGCTTTTATCGGGTTAATATTTTTTAAAAGGTTATAATATATTAGGGGTAGTATGTGTTATCCAAACATATTTCACTTTATAACTTGTGTCCTTGCCAAGAATATTGTTCCTTAGTTCTGAACTTTCAGATATTCAAAGAAGTTAACGCGATTAACGATACAAATACAACTATTTTAAATAGTACTTATTCCTGATGAAGTTTCTTTCTCCCCACCTTTACCCTCTTAGTGGCTTAGCTGGATATGGTACTAATTTTATCTATGCTACTTTAATGTAGTTCCAAATACTGCAGCAGTATTATTCGGTAAAACAGTTCATTCTTTTCAGGGATTAACGGCATCATATGTTGGGATTTCTGAAACAGTAATTCAATTTGTGTTATATGAAGAAATGAGAGCGTTGCTGTTGAAGTGGAAATCATCTTCTCGAGAGGCAAACGTAGATGAGCTTAAAGATTTAACAAATCCAGTATCGAATTTAGAAAAGTGGAATGAAAATCCTTCTCTGAAACAAAGTGAAGAGCGACTGTCAGTGGTAGAAATGCCCTTGACTGAAACCGACAATCGTGAAATGATCGACTTCTTCCATTTTATGCTCGCTGGTGGAACGGCAAAGTTTTTCGCATGTTCACTAGCTTATCCACACGGTTTGTGGATGTGCTTTTTTTTTGTTTGTGGTCAATTCCTTTTTTCTTCCGCGAAATTCAGTCCAGGGGCCTAGTTTAAGTCTCAATAAATTTGATGTCGGATATATTTGTCTCAAAATATTGATCTTGCTGAGAAAGATCAGTGAGTGATACAAAACGGTTCGGTTTCTTGAAGATTCTTTCAGGGCTTCTAAACAAGTAATCTGAACTTCAGTCATTTGGAGGATTAGTTAATCCGTCAGTTACTTTACTGGATAGAGTAGAGTTATTACTTTCTACGAAATGGACTTTTTTATCAAGATCGGATTTCGAGCTGAACGTACTTTAACAGCTTGTATATGCTGGACCACATTTCGATTTTCTCTGATTGCAGAAGTGGTGCGTACTCGTATGCGCGAAGAGAATGCTGTAACTAAAGGATTTTTGCCTACTCTGAAGTTTATACTGCAAGGGGAAGGATTTTGGGCACTTTACCGAGGATTGACTTTACAGGTTTGCTGAATTTAGATAGTTAGAACTAATCGATGATTTGATTTCTTTGCTAATGTGAAATGATTTACAAGATTTCAAAATAAATTTGAACTAAATGCTTTTAACTTATGGCTGGGACTTTTTATTTTTAGCTTTTGCGAACTGTCCCAAACACAGCAATCACCATGGGTACCTACGAATTGACAGTGCATGTGTTGCATGGGTAAGTTGTTATAATTTTAATTCGAGTAACAAGTAAAACCGTTATTTTTCTTATCAGTGTCATTTCGCTTTAACCAAACCAAACATTGAACTTCAACTACTTGGAAAAAACGACTTGAATATTAATATATAAATAATCGCAAAATCTCATCTATTGCAAATTTCAGTTTTTTGCGCTAACGAAAACATTTAGTGGTACTGGATACGAGTGTTTGCTGGAGTGCAACTCTCTTTTTTATTACATTGGGGACTACGTCAAATTTCGAACGCTCATTCTGGCATCCGCTGTAACAACCAAATGACCAGAATGGGAGGAAAATGCGACTAATTTATTCAGAAGCTAATAGTGGTTTAATTTCAGGTCAATTTTTATTTTAAAAGGTATAATAGAGATAAAAACAGAATAATAAAATCACTAAGCAATGATTACTTATTCTAAAAACTTACTTGAAATTGATGACAATAATTTGTTCAGTAAAAAAACGAACCAGATCTTGAAAGAATAAAAGATGGCTAGGTTTCCAAATATCTTTTGTTATATGAGAACTTTCTTATTTCGTTCTTTTTTTTGGATTGTTTTAATCCTTAATTTATCAAGATTTCCATTTGTATGATTTTGGTTGTTTCGGTATTCTTGATGCAGCGATTAACGTGAGAGCAGATGGAAAATCTATATAGTAGTTTGGTAAACAAATAAAAGAATTTCCTATCAGATGATGAAAGGTTTAAAAAGCAGTTTTTGGTTTGTCCTATTAGTATGTATTTAGCTATTTGCTATATCTTTCTACTCGTATACTTGGAAACAAGCCTGGAATAATTGCTTTTTTAAAACTAACTTATCTATTGTTTAAAAATTTTTTCGCTGTACAGACATTTGAATCTTGATGAAGTGCTTGTACGGTGAGTCCCAGCAATGAAATTTTGTCCCCTGCGACCCGCTAAGTCTGTTTTTTCTTTGTATCCGTAACACAATGTATGCAGGTTTGTATAGATCTTTAAATAATCATTGTAACCTTTCGATTCGTGTCTTAATCATGATTTTTTTCCAATCCGTTCTTTTTTTACAATAATAGCGTTGTTGTATTGCGTTCAGCCTTTAAAAAAGCTTTTTTATTGAAATTTGCAGCTCCCATTCTTTTCTGTTGAGCGTATAAAAGTAGTAGAGAACAATGAAAAACGACGAAAGAGCATGCAACTTTTTGCAGCAGTTTGTTTCAGGGTGGACATTTTTGCAGAATGGACTCTATTTATATAAAGCTTAGTGCTATTATATTCCTCTTTCCCAAGTTCATATTACAAATGGATGTATGCAATATGTGAACCTTTTCAATGTTAGTACTGTTGATGAATTTTGAAATGGCTGCAAACAATATTCAGTAATTTCCTTTTTTACTTGCATCATTTTTTTTATTGTATTTGTTTGTTATGTAAATAAAATTCAGCTTCAGAAAATTTGTTGTATTTTATCGGTTTTGATTTCTCTTTGCCAAGCCACCGTATTATCATCTTGTTAGGATGATTTGTTTTAAATGTCATTGTGTTTGAGGGTGGAGTTCATGCGATCTCGACATGGGATTTTTCAACTCTTGATAGGAACCCCATTCATTTCACTATTCGATTTCGATTTGACTAATCAAGGGTGCATGACCTAATCATCCGCAGTCACCAGATATGGCCATAAAAAGGAGTGTTCAAAGTATTCAAATAAGTGTTGTGGGTCGTCCAACTGCTATGAGTTTGTATGAGTTCAGTTCAAAAATTATTCTGACCGCATTTTCGCTAAGGTTATTATGATGAGGACTGTCGACAAAAAAAGTATATAAAATATTTAGCAAATTCAATTTGAAAATAGTTTACATTATTAGATGGAAGTCCCTGATTGCTGGGATGAGTCAAGTTAAACTTTCACATTTTTTAGTTTTTTGTTTCATTTAAAACTATTGATGATTGAAAAACATAAGGTCAAATCTAGCCTTGTGTCTGTTCTAAAAACCTAGCTCTTTGCTGGACATTTTTGAAATAATCCTTGCAGTTAAAACGTATCTAGTGATTCTCTAGCAATTTTCGATTTCGATTGTGAGCGAAAAATGAAGAAAAGGAAAAGAGCTATTCATTGTTTTTTCGCAAACTTATTTCAGATGTCAATTCCAAAGTTCTTTTTTGACTTCCGAATCTCTAACTTTCCCACACTTTTTCGGAGAATGATATAAGCATGAAGTGTCGAGAACATGTGAATCCCATAGTCAAGTTGAGTAGAGTCGGATGCAATAGTTGCATGCCAAGGCCGCGACCTCTCGACGAGTAGATTCATGAGATCAGTCTCGGCGGGTTACTTTGTCGAGTTTTGTTCTCAAAAGTTGTGAGAGCTGCAATCCAATCTGTGCTTTTCCTTGAAGGATGAAGCCGTATTGCTTGAATGTCTGCCAGATCAGAAGTCGGTTGTTTTCCTTGTATTTTCTTCCATTTAGCGACTCGTAGCATTCATCGGCTGTTGTCAACAAGACACTTAGCATATCTAACTTGATTACCGCTTATAGGTAAATTTCATAGACGGTGAACTCAACATCGAGCTGGACGGTTTGCACATAAGGGTGCTTTCTAATGATGTAGGGTTTTCTTACCAACCCCATTTGGAGAAGGATTTCATATGATAGTACTCGTTGCATCCTTTGTTTCATATTGTCCCATCGCATTATCCTCAGTTCGTTTCGCTGTTTTATCATTCTTTAACTTCTCCACTGTTTCATTTACTGGACAAGTATTTGCCGTGAGTAAACCTGTTCTGAGGAAGTTTTAAGCCACTAAGCGAGCTGTTTTTCTTTGAACATTTGTGTTGTTAGCTTAGTGGAAAACCTGGGTTAGGGATAAGGATGTAATTCATTTAAATGAATGTACGAATCCGAATTGTCTTCATCTTTTAGCTTGTGCTTGGTACTTGTTATCATGTAGCCCATTACTATGGGAATCACAGAAAATCAACGAATAGATGCAGCAAGGGGAGTAGTACCACTTCGCTCAGAAAAAGTAGAACAAGGTGAGAATGTGAAAGCGTGAAATATTTACCTTATTATGCTATTTTTTGCTCGTATCAATGACTTTAATCTTCGAGGATGTTGAAAACAACGAGTCTGCGAAAACGAAGTTTTCTCAGACGTCTGCTGCAAGTATGTAGTAACAATGGAAATGATGTTCTCGGCCAATTAAGATGGGTAGTGCTGTAAACTGGAGGTACTGGTAAAATATAGCAGTTTTCCGATGTATTGTCCGTATGATAAACCTGGAAAAAATTGATAAGAATGGATCAAAACATTGTTTAATAATATTATTGGCTCAGTGATGTATTAACCAGTATTTTTCGGGACTGTAATAGGTAAGGCGACAGTGAATTCAAGTGTCCGATGACTGTCTTGCACACATCGAAATCGCTTTATTATTTTAATTATTGAATGACGTTGAGCTTATATTTGTTTGAACCTAGTTCTTATCGGACTGATTTTCTTAGATTTGATAGCATCATGATCGTTGGCTGTAACAAGCGCTTCATCTTTCACGCAAATGTCCGATAATCAAATTACCTGTAAGGGTAATATTAATGATAAAAGTGATAGGAAAATTAGGATATTTTGCGTATCAAATCATGTGTAGATAAAAGAATTGCGGTGAGATGGAAGGCTGAGCTCTTTGCTGTGAATATTACCATATAAGTTACGCAATATTATCATGAGTCAAGTGTAGTAATGTTACACAGTTTTCAGTATGGGTTAATGTAATCAGTAGTTTTTATCAGTTACTATTCATTCGCATATATCAGATTCGAAAACATGTTTTTTTTTTGCAAACAATTTTAAAAGCAGAATTGCAGATCGTGAGGATGGATTGTTGAATGGTAACTCAGATCGATTGAATGATTTCAAATTGGTGAAAAAATAGTTATTATTTCCTTAAACAAATATCCTTTTCAAAAAACAGGTACAGTTTGATTTCTTTAGAGTGTTTTTTACCAGTTTTTTTTTTACTATCTGTGGAATGGTGGTGAGTTTTTTTGTTTAAGCATTTTTTTAATGGTTAAAATGAGCAGAAGACGAAGCGGTATCATTTTTTTGCAATTTTCTTATTCACATGATGGTGGCTTATTGTAGTTTTATTCTTAACCATCGCATGACTGACATCGTCATATTGTCAAATTAGAGTTCTGTTGCACTTTCATTTTCATTCACCATAGTTCTGAAGTTCAGTTTGTTTCTAAAATGAGGAGTTTGAAATTTGCTGAAATTTGATTAGTCAGAAGTAATAAAATAATTAGTGCTGCGCGTATCTTTGTTGTTAAAAAGTAAAACTTTTTAATCCGCAAACACATGCGCAATCCAACATAGCGTAGCTGGTTATAATGGGATGTAAACAATTCAAAATAGACATTCTAAAATGCTTGCGAATTGATCGCTCGGCCTTCTATCGTTCGTTGCACTCTAATTCTATTACTCCGTTTTCAAGATTGTCTTTACTTTACTTAAAAATTTAAATTTGCTAATTTTGACAAAATATCCAAATCTTAAAAAATGCTTATTTTCATACCATTATGTTATTTTTTGGTTCTTCTGATTCCTACTTTTTTTATTAAATTTAGTATCTTTTCAAGCGTACCATCTTTTGTTCATTGTTTACCATTAAAAATGGCATATTTTGTTAAACTGATTAAATTCTTGATCTATTTTTTCCATCTTTCTTTAACTTAACGCCCTTTTTATGTATCTAGAATATTAAATAACAGTATAAGTGAATGGATTTGACTATTTCTTTTTTTATGTTTAGTATTCCGAGGTATTTATCATCAAGTAATTGAAGTCTACGGGTTGGCATGCAGTAAAGGATAAGCTTCAGATTTTTTTTTGAAAGCTTATATCATCTAGGAATCTCGAGTGGGAACGCAAAAGTGAGAGCCAATTTAAAATGTTCATCTTACTGGGAAGCACGAAAATGCATGCTTAACTTGCCCTCACTGGTTCGATTACAATCGTCAAAAAATCCTGTAAACGTTTTGTTTTCCACTTTAGTCTCTTCACTAATGTTTTTGTGACTAGAACTCTTCTTTATGCGAAAGTCCTTTGAGACTTTGAAATGGAAAAATGTGGTGCATAGTTCTCTCTGTAGTATGGAGTGGTTGTTTTTGAGTCGTGTATACATTTACGCCATTGTATGAACATACTAAGTGTTGCTTCGCCTTTCGTATTCGGAGTTGTATTTAAAAGTGTTGCACATGTTTAATTCTTACATAGTGGCGAATATTTGCATTAACCTATTTTTGCTATATCAGAACCAACAGCAGCTGTTCTTGAAACAGACAAGGTATAAAATGATCTTTTGAATAGAGCAGCAGTTCATCCCGTTGGAATAATAGTTAACCATAGTTGGTTATATTTCTTCGTGTATTGCCAATTTCATCATATGCGGTGTAACTCAATTTGAGCACAACAAAGGACGACAGATTTAAATTTCAATTATTTGAAAACTGGAATTGCCGTTGGATTTTATGGACACTAACCTTCAGATATGTATTTTCGCTACTTTTTCAGATTTGAAGCAATTTCATGTCTCTTTTTAAGTAATGTTTAACTTCCGCTTGACCTTTTCTTTTTTTAATGTTAAACTTTGTTGCTCACAATTTATCAATGATTGAAATTTATGTAGGTTATTTAAGTTGCAAATAAGAGGGCAGTCGCTGGGAAGCTGTCTACTCATCCATGTTGCACTATTTTATTTTTATTGTTTTCTCTATTTTTTTTCGATTTTATTTTGCTCGATTCTTTCCTGTCTTACCATTACTCTTTTTTCATATTTTTTAACTTACTTTTATTTGCTTTATTTTGGTTTTTCGTCGAAAACAGTATAGTTCTTCATAGATTTCAAAAATGCTATTTTTGTGGTTACTGTTGAGGTTGACAGTTGCCAGTTACAGCTTCTGCGGCCTAAAACGCTGTTTCACTTGATTGTTTGCGAAGGAATTTTCGACTCCTACGATATTACATATGATGTATCTTTGGTGCGATACAGTGGATGTCACCTTTTGTCATAATCATATTCCATAAAGTAACATTGGTTCATATGTATAGTGTTCTTTTAATAAACTGGTTGTGTATGTCCTTTAAATTTTGTTCTAACATAAGTGTAAAATGCTTCCCATTGTTTTTAGATAACTGAAAACAAGAATAACTTTTTTCCCATAATTTCATGAGAGCAATTATGTAATTACTTTACAGAGGTCCTCTTTACTGCATATCATCATACCCTATACTTTTCATGGTTAAATTCATTCATTTTCGAACTAAGATTACTTCATGAGTAGTCATTAGTGCATAAGAATTCATACTAAATCAGTTGAATGTCGGAGAGGATGCTTTTTTCAGTACTCAGTCATTCGTCGTGCGAATGAATTCCCATTAAATTGCCTCAGTGAGACGACGAGGGAATGGTGATAGGAATTTCGTTTCTATGCATGCAGTTCCTTTTCTCGTTCCCTATATTTCAATTAGTTTTTCTCCTATATTTCGAGCATTATGCTTTAAAGGTTTATTTATTATTACTTTCTTCTTTTGAATGAGTTTGTACATACTGTCGTTCCATTTTTCATTACACCCAAAGCATGGCATGTTTCATCTTCATATGTACTTGTTTTACATATGTGCTGTACATCTCGGAACATTTATTACTGTGAAAGTTTGTGGTTTAACGATACTTTTGTGTTAAGATCAGTACCAGCGTTTAGAAGAGAACGTGATCTGGAACATGTAGATGATTGGTAAGGCCGATTTTTAACAAGTTACAAATCTTTTGTGGCTGGATTCACAGAAGTCAAGATAGTAGTGCATTGAAATGGAAAGTGCAGACATTTTTGGTTGGATTCTTTCGGTAAATTAATATATAAACTTCAAGCGAATAGCCTACAGACCACAAGTAGTCATGCTATATCGAACAAATGAATCATAGTTATCTTAAAGTACATCGGAGTTGGGATTTTCAAGTCGATTTCAAAAATTTTTGCGAGGCAAAGCATGAAAGACCAATATAAGATTGAGTAACCTGCGACTATTATTGCTAGGTTTTTTCCTTATTCACTCTTCACGCTTCTCAACCATTCTTTTTATTGGAGGTCGTTGACGACATTTGAGACTAAAAACTTTAGCTGGAGCATTCAGTTTGCTAATAACTAAATTTTTTTTCCACGTTTGTGACTCTCATTGTTATTTGTTCGGACGGATAAAGGAACTATCCTAAAGAATGTATCCCTTTGTGAATCCCTTTGTCAACGTATCTGCCGGCAGTGGTGGTAGTGATTCACGGTAAGAATAAGTATTCAAATATTCTTTGATAGTGGAATAAGAGCACCACTTGTATGATTCGTCTGGAGATCTATGCTTCTGACAGCACTGTTGTAATAGGATGGTTTTGTTGGCTGAGTGAGGTGGCGATTTTACCACTGTAAATCTCTGAGACGCAAAATAATATCTGTGGTTGTTTCGGTTACCGAATAGCTCAGTGGGATAAAGTTAGAATCAAACAGAATGAAAGAAGGCAATCAAATCTAGATGCTCTGAAAAATAGCTTAATTCATTTTTGTTTTGAACAAATTGGTGTAGTGAATCCTAATATCTGAGTTTTTCAAATCATATACAATAATTCGTGAGCGGAATCAGTATTTTGGAAAGAAAACTGGATATTTACTGCAGGTAGTTTAACTGGAAAGAAGGTTGTTTAAAAACAAATTCACAGAATATGAATTTCAAATTTTTAATTATTCTTGATTGGAAACAAATCGGTAAAGGCGAAAAGGCAAAATCATAGCTGTTCATCATTTCGAATGATCGCTGTTTACAGTGGAGCAAATGACCAAAATTATCAGCTACCAAGAGTAATCTTCTGTGAACTGCGTTTGTATTTTATTTTTTAAAATTGTTTGTAGTTTTGATCGCTGTTCTCATTTGCAATTAAAAATCACAGATTATTACACTTAATTTATGGTACTTTTGGTCTTCGTTTGTTTCTTTGTCTGTCCCAGTTAGTTTTAATAATTGTTTTATGATGCTGTTGTTTTCTATTAAAGTTCTTTGTTTGATCGTTTGAATTCTCTCTTGTAGTTGCCCTCATATTAAAAATGTTAAATTTTTAACACTATCTGCTGATAAATGCAAAAAAAATTAAATGCTAAAAACTGATGGTAAGTTAAGGAACGTAAAATGCATCATTGAATATAAATGAATGGTTACTATGATTACGATCACAATTTGTCCATGAAACTAGAATTTGTTTATGAAATTGTGTCAAGTCACTTAATGGATTAATTTTTGTCTCCAGTATTTCACACCAGCTGACAAAACATTCATTTATTCATGACAGTTGCATCCCAATATTGATATCTTCTCAACCGGTTCAGTTAGCGATAGCGCGACAGGAAATTTAGAACAAAGGTTTTCTTATTTATTTTCCCTATGTTTGTTTTAATTTTTTATCAGTCCTGCTTTATTTTTCATTTTTTTGTGACTCAATTCCGCACGGAAGTCCCGAATTTTCGATCATATTCATTTTCGAAATGACTTTTAATCGCTCCCAGAGTACTGATATTTGTTATGGAATACAGTGATAAAATAGTCTGTAGCGATTATGTATTGCGAAGATTTCGTTGAATGCCTTTAAGGAGTGAATCGATTGAGTTTTTCAGGCTTATTCACTATATTTTTGGTTTTTGTTTTGCTCTGTCGAAACTGGTTGATATCGATTTTTGAAATTTATAATTAATTTACAGAGTAGCAATAAATACTACGTCTTAGCTATTGGTCTCTTACTATTTTCTAAAATACTTTCTCCTCTCTTTCTATATCAAGTTCTGTCAGCTTTCCATCTGCATAATTCTGTCATTAACACCGTTTATCTTTTTCAAATGTATTCTTTTTATTTAAAATTTTTGTGTTAGAACGGAAAAAGCATGAAAACGATGGTTTAATTTCCACCTAAAAATAATTTGTTGAAAGTTTTAGATTGAACAAAACTGAACAGAACAAATTTTTTTAGAGACAATTGGGCACTTTTTGACAGAAAAAGGCATTCATTTGGTAATCGAAATTCTTAATTGAAACTCTTTCGATGGAACTATTACTTCTTTGATCATGAAATCATTTTTCAATTGAATTAGAAGGACTTAAGTATAAATTGAAGTGAAGCTAAATGAACTTTTAGCCAAGATTTAACTCCGAAATCGTTTTCAGCTTATAAAAAGTATGAATTATAGGCCGTCTTGAACAATTTTTAAATAAAAATTATCGAAGCAATAGTGAAACTATTAATGACACCTTATTCTTTGCAATCATTTTTAAATCAGACTAATGTCATGTAGTTGCAAGGTTTTCAAGCCCCATAATGATCTTAATACGTATATCCACTTAAAATTTAGATTAGAAAAAAACTTAGTACAATTCAACTGAAATATCAGCCTGTTTACTGGTTACAATTCACTAATGCCTTGTAAACATGGTCAAATGAGTGTCAATCAACATTACGTGAGAAACCTGCTGTCTGAATGTCTGCTTCTCTGCTTCTCTTGTAGTTGCGCATGCAGTGGTTTAATACAACTTTTCGCTAATTATGAATTTATAGAATCTAGCCACTGGATGTTGGAGTTTTTGCGAGCAATTTTTTTATAGCCAGCAGTTTTTCTTGGTTGTATGCTTCTCAGGAATGTTTTTTTTTAGCTGAGAAGTGGAACTTACATTTGCCGAGCAATTCGCACAGTATCTTCTGGTTTAGCGTCAAGAGTGAAATTGAATTCTCTTGAATAAAAGCAATTGATTTGATGTAATGGTTGTGTATACATTTAAAGAAAGAGCATCAGTCATGGACTTGAGATGTCTAAAAGTGTAACATTAAAAGTGGCGAGAGAAATCCCTTGGGCCAAATGCCTACTTTATTTTTCAGGAATGTTCTTGTTTTCCAGTCGTTATTATCATTTGGACCTAAAGTTGTTGTGCTTTTCTATTTTTTTACAAAAATAAGAGTTTCTTTGGTTTTTTTTAGTTTTGAGGTAGGTTCATTATCATTCAGATGTAAAGTTTTGGCATGTTTGTTTTACATTACTGTCCCTGCTGTAAATAAAACAGGCCAGAGTGCCAAGTAGGGAAAAACTGTTGTGATGGAAGCAAAATATAGATGCAGAAAAGCCTGTTCATTTCTTTAAAATATGTCTGGTAATTAGAATTTCAAGTATTCAAACTTTTTCGAAGTTTTTTACGTGTTTCATTATGAATTTAAAAAATTCTTTTTCTGCTTATAATTGTTTTTTTTTTGCTACAGTGAAAGATTGCAGAAGTAAATGCTAACTGTTTCAAACAGCGAACTTTTTTTAGTTCTGACTATTTCGGTGTGTAAAACAGTGACAGCTACGAAAGATTGTCAGTACTCTAAATCTTGTCTACGCTGTTTTTATGATACTTATTATTCATTATGCCTTGCTAAATTCATTTTTTTTTTGTTGGATTGTATTATAGGTTGTTGAATTTAAGAATGAAAATATGCAAGATTTGGAAAAGTCTGCGACAACATTCAATTTTAAAGCAGTCAGTTTCTACCAGAAAAGCTCATATTTTTATTGAGATTGAGAATACTTGATATCAGGCAAAGGCCAGTATTTGGCTGAAGTGTGTTTTTTTTTCGAACAATTTTCGAATTAGAATCTTGAAAAGATCTTGAATTTTTCTAAGCCTTAGGAATAGCTTAAAAAGTCACATTTTTTATCATTTTACGATCTTTATTTTCGTTTCATTATGTTTACATGAAGGCTGAATTTCGATCGAAGAAATTTGGCAGAACGGCTTTTTGATAAAGAAAAGCTTCGATTCGTTGTTACCGTTAACACCAAACTATTTCGACAAGGCTGTTTTACGATGTGTGGTTTCTTCGCTAGTGGCATTTTTTTGTGATTTAGAACCTAAAATTTTCATTATATTGGATATAATGAGTTTATTTAATTATTCAGTCATCGTCAGTTGGAACTGATTGTAGTGCAGGAAGAGTAATTTTTATGATTGCGGAAATGCAGTCTGACTCTCCTATTTCTTCATCATATCTTTGTCAAATACATAATTTTGCTATTACTTTGGAGCAGTTGAGTAATTTATTACTTTACCGACATGATTCATGAACCTGGTCATCTAGAGAAGATTTGTTGAACAAAATAGGAAACCAATTTATAACTGAAGCCGAAATGCATAACCTCATCGCTGCTGTATTTTTGAAGTGTGCTTGGTCAGTTTCTTTAAAATATTTCCGTAGCTTGTTGGTTATTAAAACATTTCCTAGTTTGTTGGCAGTTTGCATCTTGCTTTCTTACCTCTCCTTGATTTTTTTTGCCTCATTTCTACTGCTTTGTAATCTATTGTTAATGTCTTGAATGTATTGCAGTAATGGATACTTTTTCGACCTTTTTGCCACCATAAACCGATATTTTGAGTCTGTACTTGAAGAGGGTATGTTAGAAAACAATGTTGAATGCATATTGCAGCAGTAATATAATCTACTTCACATTCCCATCAATTGATTTAGAATGCGGATGACTTAGTTGCATCAGGTGAAATGAAATCATTTTGTGACGTGTGTTTATATTTCAAAATCATCCATACTTGATTTATATCCAGTCAGCAATGGAAATGATGCATCGATTGGTATATTATTCTTTTGTACATTTCGCATAAAGAAAAACTTTCGGGCGAAAAGCATTCCAGCAAATAATTTCGCAGTTCGCTCTCTATATACATGGATCTGTGCACATGTTTTCCAGCGGAGGAGGCATTTCACTGCTGTATCGAATATATGGAAACAGAGGAGAGGAGGGTTAGAACGTTGAGATGTCCTCAAAAATGAGTTTTTTTATTACTGCTCTCTCTTTCCACTGCAACTCTTCCTAGATAACAATTTGCGATCCCTGAAAGGCTGCTGTTTTGCTTTCCAACTTTAATAAATCAATATGTTGAATTACATATTCCAAAAAAAAAAATGATTATCACTGTTGACATGTTGCTGTTCTTGTTAGGCATTCTGCTTACAACCAATCGCTTTCACGTCATGTATATATTCCCTCAAATGTTGCAGATTAATTACCGGAAATCTCTTTAAATAAGCTATCTTCTTGCGATGTTCCAGGAAAATCCATTTTATGTTTCTACTAGAGTGAGCCTCAAGAACTGTGTGAATGTTTCAGATGAAAGCTTTTTCAGACATCGTAAGTACAGCGTAGAGAGCTTTTGTAATATTACATGATGTGCGGAAAGTTCCTTTGTTTTGTTGATTTAATTTTTATCCTTTTGGGCAGGTATGCATCAGGACACTGCTGAACTCAACTTCCTGTTGTGATTTTTGTCAAGCCGGTCACTTCAGTTCAAGTCGCTCTTGTTTTTAAGTAATTTCGATCAATTAAAAAGAAATCAGGGGAATATTCAAAATTATTTAAAATGGAATTAAATTTCAGAAACGAGGAATGCCGCTCCAAAAATATGTTAATTAACAGTTGTAAGTTGCAATTTCTTTCAGGTCATACTTAACATCAATAGCATTAAAGCAACAAACTTTATCATCTTGTAAAGAAACTGCATTGCATACTATATTGGAATTACTAGCAATATCCACAGTGGTAGCAGCAGTGCGAAATTTTCTACAATTTCGGCAAAACAGCATTATCAAAGCAACTCACCGTTTTCCATCACCTACGACTTCGGTCATTCGAAGCAGTCTTCCACAACTGTTACTACAGAATGCTCAGAAGGTATAATAATTACGAAAAAAAAAAATGGCAAAAAAAATTGGCACAGCTTTCTCTTTCACTAAGTAAAAAAGATTTGATTAGGCCAATTAATATCTTAAATGCTTTACTCCACTGGCAGCTGTACCCAGACATGCTATTATTGTAATTTTAGATATTGAGTGATGAATGAAAGCTTTTATTTGGAAAACTTATTAACATCGTGTATGTCATTTCCAATGTTTTCGAATTATCGGGTGTTAATACCGTTTTGCCCTTTTGTCGAATTAATTGACTATGCCTGACTTCCCGACCCTTTTCTAGAAGTTATTTAGTAAATGAATATTATAAAATATTCACATTTTCTAAGCTTTCCAGAAAATTGATGAAGTAGGCCAAAGCGGTGGTATTTAAACAAATAAAGTATCATCAAATAATCTCATTCGTGATGATCCAGCCCCCTGACTGTTCTCAAAGCACCTGTCTCTCGCAAAGTTTGTTTTCTTTTGATTTCTTATTCAGATTAAGTATGTATAAATTCTGGTTGTCAGTATATATATATATATATATATATTTTTTGAAGAGCTAGAAATCATTACCTTAACTTTTTAAAAAAAAATATATATTCCAATTAGACAGGGCATTCTGCTGATTGCTGTACTTTTTGCTGCCCTAGTCAAGTTTCAGTATGCTTCAAGAAGTAGGTTGGAAGATCTGGTAGTCATGACCTTAAGGTATTTTGTGTTCGAAAGGGACGTTTGATCGGTGTTCTTCAATGCAGAAAATGGTGGAGGGGGAAAGGCGGGATTTAAGCAAAGTAGTGGATAGCAAAGAGAAGAGATTCAGATATAAAAAGTTTGTAACTAAATAATTTGAAAATTTCCAGTATTTCGATAACATTTCGATTTTTATCGCCTTCATTAATAATTGTTGAAAAGTTATGAGATTGGATGTTCATTTTTAGGATATTTCATCTTATTTGTTGACCTTGTAAAATTCCAAAACATATGAACTTGCAAATGTTGAATGGAAGTCTTTCTAATCTTTTTGGATAAAATAAAAAAAAAACATACATTTACTGAAGGGATATTGTGTCGAAAAATATGGGTGTCATTACGATTTTTTTTTTCTGGAGTAGTATTGATGTTATCAATATCGATGCATTTTATATCCAGCAACAGATCTTTGAAATTTGACTTCTTGAAGTGGACTGCACAGACAAAAAATCATGTTTTCAATTCTAAAGCATCAGTTTATGAGCTCAGTTTTATGATTGTTCGATGTGGAAGAACGTCTTGTTTCATTGTAAAAATTAACTTCATATATTCTTCGGATAGCAAATTGATAAGCAGGAGTTTAATGAAATGGATGTTGTGGCATATTTATTTAAATCGAATGAATTTTCATCGATTTAAATGTAGCTCAATTCTGTCTTCTCCATCATTTTCTTTCATATAAATTTTTTCCTTTGTAGGTCTACCCTTAATTCATGAAGTGCTAATGTCCTTCCATCAGTCTTCACCTTTACGGAATGAGACAAAAGTCCGTGAAAGCCATCATCATTGTCAGATGACATTTGCGGATGTTGAACAATTTACCAATAGTTTCGAGCGAAACAAACAACAGCATCTCACTGTGCATCCATCTGTTACATCCAAAAATACAACTGCCGAGCAGGACGTTTATTTTTGTGGTAGTAATGGTACCATCAATAATGATAAAATATACACACAGCAGCAGAATATGGCCGTTCGTTCAGATCCTAGCTGTATGAACAGTCGGGAACTGCAGTTTGCTGCAACGGAACAACCGAACACTTTGGATGTGTACCATCAAGGTTCACAAATTGTTTTTGTATATTAAAGAGAAATTTATTTACCTTTGATCTTTTCTGTATCTTTATGCGTATTCCAATTCTTATATTGTAGTATGAATTGCATTCTCGATGACTGCGTGATCAGGTTACGGCACAATTTTTCTCCAAAAAAATAACGGCAATATGTGAATGTGGTGCTAGTAACACATAACTGAAACCTGATAAGCAATCATCCTTCAAATTTAGTTGCCACAGTATATTTTGTGAGAAGTCCAAATTTTCATTTAAACTTGTTGGCTATGTTCACTTCAAAAAAGTAACAAGATGAATGTATATAGTGTTTTAAAAGCAGTGGGAACTGAAATCAACTTCAGTTATTCCTTTCCTTTATAACGAAATGTTATTTGATCCGTTCATATTGGTTTTCTGACCTAACTTTAATCTCTTGTTCTCGCACTCTTATCAACTACTGTCTTGAGGTATGGCATTAGTTCTTTCATTTCCACGGAATCAGGGTCGAGGTAAACTAAGCTGTATCATTCATAAAAAATAATATTTGTCAATTTATCTTTTAGACAAATTAGGGTCATATTATATCACTTGTGAAACCGAGATTTGAACAGTTTTCGAATCAAGATATTTTTTATATCCTAATTGATCATTTATATATCGCAATAGCTTTGCAGACTTAATGGAACTGATACCAGCCTCTGCAATTACCGGTAATGATGATCATTTCGATGAACAGTATTATTATGCAACAACGACGGACTCCCGTAATCAGCAACATTTACTGCGTCATGGTGATTATACGCCAGCTGGTCTTTGTAAGTTTTGCTTAAAATTCTTCACAGTTGCGATAAATCAGATATAGTAATGGATAGAGATTTTTATTGGTATTCATTGTATTCATTCAACCTATTCATTGTTTTTACCAGTAAAAATGAAAAGTGAAGACTGTGCTATACAAAGTGGATATTGTGGAAAAAGAAACTTTTTATTTTTATTACTTTCTTCCTCTTGTCTAGGGCTAAGGTTGTAACATTTTGTCTTACTGAAAATCATATGAGGCGGTGGCAGCTGCAGCTTATCGATTTGTATTCACAAACTGAAGCATACTCTCAAAATGGAGGTGCATTTTAATAACTAGTAATTGCTTTTACCAATTACGAGCATTGCATATAAATGTATTTTTTGTTCGGGGTTTTAAAGGTCTAGTTCTAGATGATTTTCATATTGATGCAGTTTATATTTTTGACCCATTTTCAGAAATGTTTGAAGATATTTAATGTGGGCCTATTGGACATTGTCCATTTCTTGCATGGGACAAGGAGGTAATATTAGCTGTGTAATTCATAGGACCTTTTTTGACCAGCTTTTAGTTCCCTTTCGTTATTGCATTTAGCATAAAATGCTTTGGTTTTTTTTATTGATGATTTCTTTTTGAAGTTAATGTTTAATTTTGGTGGCTTCCTTATTTAAAATTCAACTGCGGTGAAAAATGGATTGACATTTTATATTCGTCCATTTTTTTTTTCTGTTAATGCATTTTTTGTTTTCGTTTTTCATCCATCCATCATCCATGCTTTCGAAAGCAGTCGGCTGCGGCATCTAAGAATAGGCAAAAGCTAATATCAACAAAAATTGGTTCTAAACATTTTCAACGCAATCTTGCAGTTGAGAACAGTTAGAACAATGAGCAGATAATTCTTGTATAACTGGTATCACGATCTGTTTGATGAAAAATATACTAGCGATATTGCGAAGTTTTACGAAACTTTTGTCACTTCTTCCACCTCTCATCATTGATGGGTCGGTGTGCGGAGAGCATTGTCGTCAATAAAAAAGTAAAAATAATCCTTGACATATACATATATTAGTTGCTCATATTTTACGATTACCCGTGTACATACGCCTAGTTTACTGGCTTACGTAGAAAATGCTGGTAAATATTTTATCTGATGAAAATGCCGTTGGCTATATCATAGCGCATCCTTTGTTTTAACAAAAGTTTAACAAATTCGCGCACAGTAGTTCAAGCTACGAGTCCTGCGAACCCTCAGATTACGTCTTTTCCGAGAATTGACGTCTCTACATTTATTGAATTCAACCATTTGGAGTGATGAGTATTTTTCATTTGAAGCATTTAATGACTTTTCAGTTCTATGTTTCGGGTGGTGAGGGATTGATTTTCAAAGATATTTCCGAATATATGTAAAATCACAAATTTTATTAATGATTGGTTTAGATATTATTGGGATGAAATCGACATTGTGATAAGGAACGTCATGGCTGTTATTTTTATGCTATTTATCAATTTTTGAAAAATTATTTCCACAACTATAATAGATTGCTGTGTAACTGGATTCTTGATTGAAAATGATAAAATGAGCTTCAAAGCGCCGTTTCATATTCATTCAAAGCCTTTTAGTTTTATCATCCCCACCGTCAATATCGCTACTGTTCAGTGACATGTCGAATATAATACGAGAAAAATGGAACTGTGATGGAATGGTTTAGAATTGTTAAAAATTTTTAGTTTACAATAGTTTGTGAAAAAAATGATTAGTTTATATCTCGATGCTGCGAATTTTTGTTAAATGGAGGAATAGATATGTGAGTAAATGTGAGTGCTGAAAAAAGATGACAGCTGAAAAAAGGTGTCATGAGTTTGCTTTATCGTTTTTATTTTACAGGTAGTTATTTTACATTAATTCAGCACTTAGAACTGAATTTTCAAGCTTATCAAAGTATTATTTTTCATCATCTCTTTCAGACTACGCTTAAAATTTATTATGATCGTGCATATTCTTCATTTTTTTCCGAGCTCTGAAATTCATGTTGATTTGTTCTATATTTCAGCTCATCAAAAACAGATGGTAATGATTGTACGAAGTCCGACAACATCTCCTGAAAAGTTACTTGGATTACAAGGACAAAGTTCCCAGTTTGTCAGTACTGCTGGGACTGATCACAACGGTGAAGAAGGTTAATTATTTTGAAACTGATCAAGATGTAAATTTTGTTACATCTGGAATTGTGATTTAAAATATATTACCGATTTGTTACATATGTGTTGAAAACATTCTAGCTCTGCAGGGTTTCAGTAATAAAATACGTTTGATTTAAAAACTTACATGATCATTCTGTGGAGAATGCACTTAGGTTACATAGGTATTTTTTGTTATGTAACTCAATTTGTTTGACAACGGAGTGCAATGGAGTTATGGAGTAATCGATTGGAGGACCATACGTGATAGTGAATCAGCAGTCTGTTGAAACTTGTAATTATCTGGACAGTAGTTCTGGCAGCGGTGATGGAAGCGATATCGACAATGTCGAACCATGTTAGAAGATTGCAAGTTCATTGGTTACAAACGCAAAACAATATGAGCTGGAGCGTGTAACCTGTATGTTCAGAGGTACTAATGCTGAGTTGAGCAAGAATGTTGACGCGAATAGAAAAAAAAACTCCAGCGGTTGTGCACCAGCTCATTAAATTTCGCAATGCGAGGTCTGTAATCTGTTAGGAGATTTGTCTTCTTACTTAATATAAGTGCTACTATCACCACTAAAGTTCTACGGTCTTCTGATGAGACCTAACTGAGCCGCCGTTGTTGCAGTTAACTGGCATGCATTCTGTACTTGACTATTACATTTAGTGACAGTAAATCATGATATTAGGTATTCCCGTTCTTTGCATTAGAAAGTAAAATGTTTTTTGTGGGTATTAAGCTCTACTTTTCAAAAGTTCGTTTTTGAATACTATTTTAAATAATCTGTAACATTTTGTAAATTTTTTGGTGACATGCTTGTGGATGGACTTTTTTGTTAATTTTCATGAATTTGTTTGAGATGGTGCTTCATCGTGCAGTCGAACTTTATGTTTCATTTTCCCCAGTTGGTGCAATTTTACATTCGTACTGAACTCATTTCATTGTTTTTTAGTGATTTAATTACTCTTTTTTCGACACACATCACCACGTAAATAAGGGTTCCGAACACTTAAAGCATTCGTAATTCTATTGCAAAATTAATTTACATTTAGTGACAGTTTATCATGATAATCATCAACGCATGCTTAATTGATAATCCACAAGTGCCGTTGACAAAACTTATGAAACTAGGATAGTTTTCTGTGGGCTAATGAATTGCTGTGCTTTGTAAACAGCGCGGACTTTGAAAATTGGTTGAAGAGTAGGCTTGTTATCAGTATAACGGAAAAATATTTGAAAATGAGAGATTTATATAAGAAAAGCAGGGAATTGCCTTGTTTTTCTCTTTGTTCGCTTATATAAATTTCCGAAAGGAATCCATTTATTTTTTTCATCGGAAAATAGGCATTGGAGCCTTTTTGTTACGTTTTAGAACCAAGAAACATTGCATTTTAAGTGAGACAATTTTTATACTGAGTCAAAGTAACTAACGAAACATAAACTGATCACATTTTCATATGCTTTTGCTTTGTTCTCCCTTACTTTGTTTAATTGGGCCTTAATTTTGTTGACTTGATTACATCATTAATTTGCAGTTTTCGTTTTATTTTTTTATCGTATTCCTCATGTTCTTTGCATCTTACTTCTTACCACTTAAAAAAGCTAGGTGAAGAAGGAAGTGGTAAAAGTGTAGAGTTGGGAGAAATAAGTGCAAGTTGCAGTATCTTAGCAATAGGAGCACGTAATTCCCTGAGCATCTATGACATCAAAAATCTGAAAAAAAACTTTCGATTCTGTGAAAAACGTAATCTCTTCATCTTACATCGTTGACTAGGCCACCTTAGTAAATTTGATCGCGGAACCTTGCATTCAGTATTTCATTTCATCTTATATTCGATACGACGTAATGATACAAGGAAACAGGCAATAGGCATATAACGTCAGCATAGAAAATAAGATGACTTGCAATTTTCTGTATCAACGGGCTGTTTTAAATGAAGCCATTTTTTTTTCTCATTGACTTTTCATTCAGCCTATTTTTTATTACTACTTTTATTGTTTTAACTCTTTAAAAACCGCTAATCAAACCTCTTCGAATCCACTTTCCAAAGTTTTTGGTGATATGTATCTTCTGCGATTTAAATTGTCCAATTTCTGTTTTTTGAAATATTTAACATTTTTAGATACATTAGGAGAGAGTCAGCGAACTTATTTACTTGGTAGCACCAGTAACTGCAAAATCAGTAGAAATGGCAGCGAAAAGCATATAGGTGCAATGAATGTGTCAAAAAATTTTTGCACCTCCTCAGGAAACAGCTATCAGTTGCAACAGCATTATGTTCCAGTGCGGTCATCATTCAGGTCAGTTCATGTTTTAACTCGTCTCAATAATGGATTGGGAATTGTAGAGAATTAGCGGGGCATGTTTTCAGACACTTTTCTGAATCGAAAATCAGTGCTTTCATTCATGTCGCCATAGATACTTGCTCACAACTGAGGTGAGACGACTTAGGTCTTGTTCCACAAATGGTTGAATGCCGTGTGTGACGTTTCTGTTCACAATTAAAGCTTGTATTTACTGTTGTTGCATTCGCTTTTGTACTTCCAGTAATAAAATGGTGTGAAAACTCACGATAGCAGTTCAACAATTAATGCAGTTTTTGTATATTTCGTAGTAACACGCCAATGTTTGCTATGTACTGAATGGCCAAGCATGTACGGGTTGAGAAAATGACGGAGACGTAATGCAAAGGAGGAAAAATGTTTTTGTGCTGACGATTTAGTTAAACTCTTTGGTTTCTCTTTCTTTGTTCGAATGTTTTCAATAAGCGCAACATTGTAAGATGTCTTCTCTCCTTTTCTTTCTTCGTTCGAAAAGCAAAAAAAGTCACTTTTCGATTTATATTTTTGAACTGGCATCTTCTGTGCTTGGATTCCATATTTTTTTCTCAAATTTTCGTTCTTTTCTAGTGATATCGAACTCCTATCGATAACTTCTTGTTACAGCTTGATTATTTTAATAATAATTACGTAAAGGAGTTTTGCTCTCTAACATCTTGAGAAACGAAAGTTTGTTTTTTTTTCTTAGGATTCAGCCCATTCTATTGAAGAAAGAAGTGAAGAGATTGAAGAAAGAAGGCCTTTACTGTTCCACCGGAGAGTTGATATTTTAAAAATGAGCCAATAATTAATTAGACTTGATTTCTTACAAATTAAAAATTTTAGAATATTGGAAAAAAATTTTTTAATGTAATTCCTTTTATTTCTTTTTATGTGGATTGACAGAAGGTTTTGTTTTCTAGGTCATCAAGCACAACTGAACGAAAGTCAAATCGTTCATCCAAAAAAGAACCGATGGATCCAAAGAATGTTGAAGAAGAAGTGGCTAGGTCTGTTCCCCAATCTTTATTATTTCCTGAGTAATAGTTGAAAGAAATGTTTTTTTTGCGTAATTTTTTCTCTGCCCTTCCGTCGGATATGTGGTAGTGGTATAAGGGGTGTCGCTAAAGTTTTTTTTAAGGACGTTAACTTTTTCCAGAAATGTTTCACAGATTCTGAGTGCATCACTGAATCAGAGGTCATCCTCATCAGGTTTGCGATTCTTTCTTCGGAAAGCTCACGATAATTGTTCTTTTACTTCTATTACATCATTTATAGTTTCTAGCTCTCTGTTTTAACCAAATTACATTGGCAAGAAAATCTTAAGTTTTGCACTTCAGAATTTGCTGAAATACCTATTATAGTTTTCATCATTTTGCTCCACATCCAATTGAGAACACCAGCTTTCATGGAAATCAAAACTTCAGCATTCACGTCAATAATAGGAGCGTCGAGTGTGAATGGACAGTCGTCCAGCAACACTACTGGTGCACCAGTTACTTCAGCAGCAACAACCAGAAAATCATTCACTTGCGTTGATTGTCACAAAACTGTAAGCACATCTCGCAATCTACAACGTCATCGGATGTCGTGCAAATTGGCACTGGCATCACCAATCCTTGGAAAACCGATGACAGCCGGTGGTGGGCAGCTTCAGGCAACCGTCATCACCGTGCCGTTAAATCCCACACAAGTTAGTTTTTTTTTTTTTAGATTGAGAAATGAGAAGTAGTCATTTGACTCAATGAAGTTGTAAATAAGAGCTTTACGGCATAATATTTAGCAATAATTCGATTGCGTGTATTATAATGATAAGTTTAAATATCTAGCTATCAGGAATATTGACTATTACACTCCGCTGCAAAATTGATATTGTAGCGCAATGTAATCTTTTTATAACTGAGAAACCAATGTAGTCGCTGGAATAAAAAATTTTAGTCGCTATTTTATGGACTATTACATGTTAGTTTTCCGAATTCTACATTTAAGATTAGTGGGTCAAACCCATATTCGGCCGAACATATAACTATGAGCAATTCAACAACGAATTTGATATCACCATCAAGAAAAGCACCGAATACGAACGTTGTTTCTATATCATATAATAATTTAACCACTTCATTTGTTGATGCCTTTGATGTGTCACTAGTGGGCAATCAAGAAACGGCACAAGTTTATAGTACTCCATCGGAAAATATTGCTTCCGATGAAAGGTTCTGTTTTTTGCACATCTGAATTTCAGTTTTACTGTCTGGTCATTAAGAAGAAAATCGTTCCTGTTGGAAATGCCATAGAATGTTTTTCAAGTTTTTTTACTCAGTCATTTTTTATTTAAGTATTTTTTCTTTTAATATGAAAAAGCGAAAAATTATTAATACAAAAGCATTTTTTTTTCTTAGCGTTTGTCCCGCTTGGTTGCAGCATTTTCTTCCTACATCCGGCTCCATAGATGCAAGTTATTGTTGTGTTCCATTTCCCTTGTTATTGTGTTTTTGGACTCAGGGCGATACTTTTTGCCCATTCATCCAGGTGGCGTAGATTTCTTCTTTCATACGGCCATTATCGGAGATTGTTGAGCCGAGGTATTTGAAACTGTTGCATCTCATTCTTTTTGCGACTATCGTTACCCGACCGACCCGTCGCAAAGGTCTGTTGTCGGTGATGACATATCTGGAGATTGAGCAACTCTGATTCAGTGCTTCTGCTACAAAAACGTTGGTATCTTTGTAGCAGTTCCAATTTTGTTGCAAGGAAGAAAAAAATTTAGGCTGCGACCAGTTTGTGAAGATTCATACCTAGACAAAGCAGTAGCAGAGATGACACAAAATGGTGATTTGAACACAGTGAATGCTGGAAGGTACTTGTTTCCATGCTGTTTCAGCTGTTTATATTGCATAAATTACAGCTAATCTAAGCGGCTCAATTGTGAAGTTAATTTTGTACTAAGCTAAAATCTTATGGCATCATCTATGAAGGGGTAAGCTAAACATTTTTTTTTCGGTGGTACCAGTAATTGTAGCAGTTTAAATTAATTATAAGAATTTTGTACTGAAGCTAAGATTATCGATGGTTTTACAAGGATGTCTGTTTTACTTATTCTGAGTAGTCTATGTAATTTTTTTCAATTTACTTGAGAAGTCCCACTTTCACCAATTGAGAAAACTGGTTGCCACTAAAAATTATGGCCGAAGTAATTAAACAAGGGGTGTTCATTGTCGAAGTGATAGAGATGGAAAGATAGAATCCAGAGTTGTGAAGGTGAATTCAGGGCAAAGACTAATACCGCAAAAAACACGATATTAAATTTTTCTTTTTTTGGTTTATGTTTTGTGAATTCTTTTGCCCCAAAAAATTTTTTTTCATTTCAATGAAAATGTTTTTATATAAAAATTTTTCACTTAATATTCAGATATTTGGTCCAAAGAATTCTGGATTTCTCATAATAGGGCCTGAAAGATTGTAAGGTTAAAATATTTTTGGGAGAAATGTTTTTTCTAGAACGGTGCTTGTAAAATTTGAAGAACATTTTCAGAGGATTTTGACGCAATTATTTAGTTTTAAATCATTGAGAAAGAGATGTAAAAATTTAAGAATACTTTAGCACTTACTTTCGTTTATGCGTTTATGAAGTATAATTTTGCTCTTCATTTGATGTTTGCGATATCGAGGTTTTAGATTGGCATCAAGCTTGTTAGATGAAGACGATCAGACTTTTTCAATTTTATCCTTGTCAACAGCTGCAACTGCAGTAGATGATTCCCAACCATTTCGGTCGCCGGTCGAAACGAACAATGAATCAGTTAATTATGTCGCTTTTACACAACTTTCACCGCAAATCAAAAAACCAGTATTTTTTTCCAAAGTTTATTGTTTATCAGCTTTTCTCCTGTGTAACAATAACCTAACGAACCCCTGAACAAAAAGTCATGGATACCAGTGGAGCGATTTATAATGAGACAATATTCTTCAATTTAATTTTTGTCTCTGTATTCCTTGAAGAAAGTGTTGGTAGTTTTGTGTCTCAGGGTTCTGCAATGCAATTATACCGATGCGAGTCATGCAACAAAACAGTCAGTTCGAGCAGAAGTTTAAAGAGACATCGTAACACCTGCAAGCAGTACCAGCTTGAATATGGGCAGTTAGGGCAAAAGGCAACTGATTTGAATCTTGCGAAAGATTCTAGAAGGTTAGTCACAAATGCAGTGAAAAAGAATAAAGTGGATATATCATGCGGAGGTCATTTTAATATGATGCCGCTCACTTTAAATTTAATTTTTATATCTTTAATGATAAAAGTTGTGTTTTACCGTAGCATGTTTAGGCTAAGAATGTGTTTTAGCAAAATTCACTCCTTCCACAGTTTTTAAAGTTGTATTGCTGGATTTTTTATTTTTGTTTCTGCTGCAATAAAACTTGGTAATTTATTTCTCAGACGTAATACTCAAATGAATATTATGATATGCATTTTTTGTTGAGGTTATGAAAGATCGTAATGGAATTTTTCATTTACGAAAAAACAAAACCAACGTTTTTTAATAATTTTTTGTCTGCTTTGTGATTGGTGTTGCTTTCTATTATAATCCTCAGTGGTTAAAAATTAAGTGCATTGATATTTGGAATTGATGTTTTCTGCATTTGATTTTTTTGTTTTTACCACAGCATTTTAGTAGTATTATTTTTATTTTAGTGAAACATTTCTGTCAAATTCATCCGTAAGCACAGCACCATCTGCACATACACAGCTAGTGTTACAACAAGACCCTATTGCCAGTATTGTTACCGAATCGTATGTCGGCAATGGTGCTGTTTCTTCCGCTTCTCGCAGCGAACCCATTCAGTCAGAAGTTGAAGTTACCAGGTTTGTCTTTTATTCGACAACTACGTGCGTAGGCATCTTTTGTCAGTCTCATCAAGAATTTAAACTGTTTTCTGAATGCACTGGATATGTTAGCATGTACTTTCCATTATAAACCACAGTAATTGAAAATTAAGCCCTTAATATTTGGAAATGATGCTTTCTACATTTGATTTTTTGTTTTCATCACTTTAGTAGTATCATTCTTATCTTAGCACAACTCTAAAATTATATATCTCTCGAATCGTTGTTCTCCAAGTCAGTTTATTCGAAAAGTTGCGATCAAAATGATCCTGCAGATTTTCTAGGGTATGGCATAAATGCTTTCTACTCTTGAGAGGGTTGTTGAGCTCTTCATTACCGGAAGAAAAATGTAGTGTACTAAGCTGATCGATTTTGCTCATAACGTTAGTCGGTTTAGAGTGGAAAGTGATGTAGTACAGAATCGAACAAATAGTAATGGTTTAACAACAACAGGTGATACATCTGTTAGTGCAAATGTTTGTGAGGACTGTAACCGAATTTTATGTAGCGCATCGAATCTGAAACGTCATCGCGCGACTTGTAAAGCGGCTTTCATTTTCAAGTAAGTTTTTCTAGTCATATTTTAAAAACTTTCAGTTAGACTGGAGACTGAAGTTCACTGGAAACTGAAGGAAAAACAAGATCACTCCATGTTTTTTTTTTTTTGCTTAGTTTATTTCGCATTCAATTATGCGACCCAAAAAAATAATAGCTGCACTTACTTTCACAGTTTCAATTGTTCTAGGGAACCCATCATATAAGTGATTTGATTTTTGTCGTGTAGAGCAATATTTTATAGCAGAGTTGGATGCACTAAGCAAGATCCGCATTCGTCTGGTGGTCTTGCGACTTCATTAACCACTGTAGTTGAGCATCGACGTGGGGACGAGAAGCAGTATGTTGCTGGTCAAGTTGGCGAACGTGAATCTTCAATCCTTGATCATTTGTGTGCTGTGTCGCTTCCTGCTACAAAAGAGACAGTGCCACAGAGTGCTCCTGTAATTGCGGCACCAGTCTATTCCAACATTTCTGTAAATGCAACACATCACCAGTCGAACAGTGATGTATCGGTTACTTATATCACACATAATATTACTAATGCAACACCAATACAGCAACAACAGCAGATAGCAGCTGCGGTGCACCCCATTTCGCAGTTTGAGTCATTGAGACTCGGAGCTGTTAAGGCTAAGCCATGGGTGATTTTTCTCTTTTATAAAATTTAGGAAATTTACCTTTGCATATTTTTGTAAAAATTATAATTTCAGTGTCAAAATAAGTTTGTTTATAATATTTAAATTAGTTTATTCTTTTTAAATGATTCCTTTGAAATTGGCTGATCTGTGCAATATGTTTAATTTTATCTTAAATATTTTTGAAGATAACTGTTGGTGAACATTTGCGGGCACGGCATAATCAACGTGTGATCCAGCAACGACAACAAAAACAAAGTGATACAGTCATAGCTCGTAATCTGGGAACTTTGAATTCTTATGCCCGAGAAGAAACAATGCCGATCACTTATGCTGAAAACACAATATCAGCCCGATTACGGCAGCAGTTTCCGGGCTCTGTATTGACACAGAGTGAAAATATTGTCGGTAATGATGACCACTCGTCGAATCGGCTAAGTCCCAAGATCAAGTTAGTGGTTCTGAAAAAATTACAGAATGCTTATATTGCCGTCAAACAAATATGCGGAAAAAATGAAAATGTATTGGACCATTCATCCTTTAGAAATTAAGGTCTTCAGTGCACACTTCAATTAATTTGGATTAAATAGAAAGTGACTGAACCATAAAATCTTAAATATGCAAAATTTTTCCACCAAAATTATTCTTGTGGAATTGTAAAACATATATTATGCCGTATTCTCAATGAAGCGAAGTCATATTTCTCTATATATCTTAGATAGATTCTTTTAGCACTCCAAGACAACTGCCATATTGCACAACAAGAGTTCATTATGACGGTGATAGTGGCATTGTTACATTTGGTACTTACGATCAACAACAAAAGCAGAATAGTCATAAAATGGACGAAATGTCACTGAGGTAAATTGAGTAGTGGTGTTTTAGCAGAATATAATAATCATTGGGGAAATCCTATTTGTTCACAAGGGGAGGTATTTTATAACTATTAGTGCGTCGAAATTAAATTACCGAAACGAGTAACATTGCAGTCTGCAAGATACATCTGCTCGAGCTTCAGCACCACCAGTTCTAGCATCCTCCATTACTCCAACAAATTTTTCTGGTACGACACAAGCACAGTTACCGAAAAAAAAATGTGAGGCTCGGCCACGGGCAAGTATTATCACCACTGCATCACTCTCCACGTTTGTTATCACAATTACTGTTTGATTTCGTTAATTAAATAGTTTGCTGGATTAATAGTTTTGGAAGACATATCAGTTTGCTTTTGGAAATATGTTCCAAAATATGTTGGAAACAAGCTTGGTTAGAGATTGAAAACAAGCTAGGTATTGGATATGGATTTTGGTATCTAGGAATTTTTTTTTTCTAATTCAAGGTTTTGCTGTACAGCTGATGCAAGTCAATCCCAACAGCAGCAAAACTCGGCCTCTGCAGCATGCACTACACATGTGGTATGCAGCGCTGTTCAACCGCAACAGGCACCGTTGGCTGCTTCATCAACAATGCCGTATCAATACAGAGAAAACATGTCGTCTACTGCCACTGATAATTATCGTTATGAATGCCCTGAATGCCAAAAAACGTAAGCTATATCAGTTTCAATTTTCCTCCATGGCGCATTATGTCACGTTATCGTATTATGCATTTTATGTAAAGCGGTACTGATGTGCACTGCATGTTAAAATCATAATTAAAAACGTAATTGATGCATCATTTTCTGTAATCTCTGCTATATTATAATTTGCGTACCGTGTTGAATCGTATGAATAGTAGTATGTAACCATGTGGCAAATTAAAAAAAAAAGTCGAATTTATTCTGACTGTATCTACGGAATTGTGCATAGCATTGGTGATATATTTGGGAACGAGCGAAGTGCACTGCAGTAAGAGAGTGCTTCTTTGTTTTCACTGGCACGAATTGAATTGCTTTCGTTATAGCTCGAATTTTGAAGATATGTTAGTCAATCGATTGAATGAGAGGAGAGTTGATGTTTTGGGCGTGCGAGAAACGGTTTGCTTAGTCTATGTAAAGTTTTTGATGTAAATCTTTGTACTTCAGTTAATGCAGTCTTGACGCACTGTACCCTTAAATCTTGTTTTTCATTCCAAATTTCAGATACCGAAGTCTGTTTTATTGAGACATTTTACTATACGTTAGAAAGGTTGTGTGACGCATTATATCTGTTTGAATTACCAATTATCTGAAGTGCCATACTCTTGGTTACGCCATCACATTTTTTAACCAAATTTTTTGTCCTACCATTTTATACATGCTGTACACAACTTTTAGGGATACTGATGTAGGCTAGAAAGTGCTATCACATCACGCTCTATATTTTGTAATGATTTTGTTTGCTTGCATGTAGATTTCACATGAATCCAATAAGCTGCATGTCGATGTTCTCTGATTAAAATTGCTTGCTAATTGCAAGCGTTTGTCGATTTTGCTGTTTCGCACTTGAACTGCTGTCACAAATTTTTAATGTTTGAGGTTTTCGGAGCAAGTTGTAAATTTTTTTTAAACGATAATTTTCCACCGTTTTTATTTCAGTATTTTTTGCTTTTTGTATATTTTTTCTTTGTGGGCAGTAATATTTTAGTATTCTGCGGCAAAAATTTTTGGGTTTTTTTGTGAATGAAATTGTCCTTTCTCTCAATTTATTTTGAAGTTGATGGATTTTGAGTTGATTCATGTTTGTTTTTCAGTTATTCGTGTCGGAAAAACGTCAAAAGGCATCGTATAGCGGTTCATAAGTTAACACCTGAAGAAGTAGCCAAAATTGAGCCCATACGAGTGTTGCTTACAAATGATTGTGAACAAAAACAGCAACAACGACAGCGGCTGCTACGATTACCTCCAACTACCGAACTGAAGACCAAAAGGTGCTTTTTTTTTTTGCTGCACAACGTCTTTAGGTTATCGGCGACGAATCAACTAAAAAAGAAACTCCGTTCATGGATCTTCATTGACCAGGACTTTGTTTCGAAGAAAACATATGTATTTCTTTATCATCAACTCTTGCTGCTCAGTCTGACAGCTCTTGTGACTTTTGATTCTATTTTGAGACAGCATTCGATTTAAACTCTTCAGAGTAATTGTGATGATGCGAAGGAATAGTTTTTCTTTTGATTTTTTTATCGTATCCGTTTCAACTTTTAAACCGTGAAAAATTGATCGTTATGGATAGGTTTGTCTTTAATATATTTTTTTATAGTCCGGAATTGCCTGATGAAAAATCGGTAATGCAGCAGCAACAGCAGCAGTACTCTTCCGACTTTGAAAATGTTACAACTCAGTCAGTGTCTAATGTCATGCTGTTTCCACAAGTGCATCCTGAATTAGAAAAAAATCAAGGGCCTTATCAAAGTCAACTGCATTCACATCTACAATCTCAGCAAACACGGCTTCAAAAACAGCAGCAGATTATATCAGGATCTGGTCACTGCAGAGGTTCCGCTGCAGTTACGCCATTAATGCCTGTAACAAGTGGTTGGACATCTTGCATTACACCTCTATTGCCATCAACACAAAATACTAGTGCAAATCGTTTGAGCGGAGAAGAGGAGGTACAGGTGGATAGAGTGGAGAAGGGTTTAAATCAATCCACAGAATACAGACTGGTAAGTTTTGATGTGTTTACGATCTGCACAACTGAGTGACTAAAAGATGCAGTGTTTAGTGTAGCATTTTTTTGAGACATGTAAATAGATTAAAAATAAGTTAAAATCCTTATCTGACGTGATTGAAAATATCGAAACAGAATATGAAGAGAACAATGGATAAGCGTATTGCAGTAATTTATATCAGTCTGCAATATTTTAGACGGAAGCAGATAGTGAATCGGATAGCAGAAGGCCGGTGGCAGAATTAGCGGAGGCCGATACAACTTTTCATGAAGAATATGAGGAGAGCAATGGGTAAGCGCGTCGCAATAATTTACCGTTTCCTGGTCCAGGACTTTGATAATGCAACATTTCTACTAATTTTATAATTCTGGACTGCAGCGTGACTGAATCGTCGGAAGATTTTCATTACTTTTTTGTTTTATAGACGAATTCATCCATACGCACCATCGTTGTCATCTAATGGCCGAGTTGCTTCACCTTCATCAAATCCTCTTTCAAACAGTTCAATTTCATCAAATTATCCTATCACGAGTCCTGTGGTTAGTAGTTTTTTTTTTTTTCATCCTAATTTCTTACCAGTTGTTGAAAGTACGGATAGGCTTACTGTGAAATCATAGATTTTATACATAGATTTTGACAATTCATACGTTGCGATGGAAAACTGTTGATCACTATTTTTTAGAAACAACATGCCAAAAAATATAATAGCCTACTTATATTTACTTTGATCACTTGGGGACGAAATTGAACGTGCTGTTTATGAATTTTTTTCAACATTTTTTTTGTTTAGATTGAAATATTTAAATACTGAACAAAATGTTTGTTTCGTAATTTATGCAGGAAATTGTGCTATTAGAGAAGATTCAGTCAGCATCAATATCGGTAGATTTCAGTGTATTATTTTATCGGTGGTAATATTTTATGAAGCTTTTTCTGTCAGCTTTATAAGTTTTGGACCTCTCAGGTATCTTCAATTGTACCGCAATTACCGCCTATTAAGAAGCCTTCTCCTTCACCTCCTTGTTCGCAGCAAGTGTGTACGGTGCAGAATCGAGAAGTGTACCATCAATTGCAGCCGCGCGTCTCATCAAATGCGGGTTAGCTTTGATAACCTGTATTGCTTACCTCTCACGGAAACGATCTACAAAATAGATTTAATTTGTATGGACCCTGGACAATCACGAGTTAATTTTTAGCGCTATGTATTAATAAACGTACGTATTTATTTTAAACATTCTGTTGTCTTTAGTGATAGCTTGAATAATGCTTGGAGATTTTCTTAACTTTTTTTGATAAATTGTTTTTACGTGGTGGTTTTAATGTTTTAAAAGTTTTTGCTAATTGAACTGATGGATTTGTTAGGTAAAACGCTAGATCCATTATCAACGAGTGGTGCCATGTTCACAAAACCAGCAAAAGTTGTTCGTTCACAATATGTGCCCTCTACAAAGTCTCCCGTAATGGGAAATTATTTTCACTCATCACCGAAGCAAAAGCAACATATTTGCGTCGACTGTAATAGGTTGGTTCTCTATCTTCTCTGGCTTGACCATTTTGTATATCATGACTTTTTTTTTTTATTTTGGAAAGAACAGTTTTTATATAAACAAAATAATTCATAATTGAGGACTGAAAATATATTTTCGAGAACCAATGGATTTTTATTTCTCGGCTATGGGAATATTTTTTCATTTATGTTTCTTTCCATCACCTCGTTTGTAATAACATTACTTAGGTGGTTCAGGATACCTGCAGAGTAAACTTTTTAATTGATCAGTTATTTTTTGGTACATTTTAAATCTTCACTGGTTTAAGGGCACTTTCATCAGATTATTCCCTTAAGAGGCATCGTTCGACATGTGTTGAGGCGAAAGCTGCGGTCGCAGCAAAAGCAGTGGATATCGCAGCTTCTGATGCAGATAAATTCAAGGCTGAATGGTGAGAAAAACGTTCTAATATTTATTTAGGAATAAGGTATTTGATGCAGACTAACTGAATTGATTCACTAGCATGTATTCCTGTGCTTTTTATACGAAACAGTAATCGCAGTGGTTGAAAAATATGTCTTCATCTGTAATACTTTTAATCGTTTTCAATTGCAACATGTTTTCCTGTTTCTACCACAAGTTTGGACAAAAAAACGGAGAATCATAAGATAATGAATACAGTTCTGCTTATTCGAAAATTTTCCAGCTCAGAAACACTGCCAGAGCGGTATAATGACTCCATCAATTCGAGATCATCGTTTTCCTTTTTTTCGAATGAATCAACGATGAAAGGACCTCAGGTAGTTTTTGCCGTTTCCTATTGCTTCATTTCTTAGTCGTTCACAAAACAGTTCATTATCCTGTGGGAATGGTTTGTGTTTCATAGTTTTTCAAATATTTCGGCTTAAAGTGAATGCTTATTTACTGTTTGCAGGATCATTCGCTGTTTCAAACAGCAAATCTTTACAGAACTTGTTAACAAAAGCAACTACTATTTTAAACAAAAATTTTTTTGAAATATTCGTATTTAGAATATTTGATAATCCTGATACATTGTATTTATATAAATAATGATTTTCTGTTTAACTTATTTTTTTCCGTATGATTGATTGCATCTCGTCGTTTCAAAAAAAACCTGTTTGAAAAATTTGAGCGGAATTTGTTTCAGCACAAAAACGCTTCATCTTATGGTCCAAATAATTCGGAACTGCGAGTGTCTCAGCAGCTTACACTACTATCTGCGAAGGTTGAGTTCTTTCATCTGCTTTTAGTTGTTCAAAATTTGCATTTCAAGTTTTTTCAGGATTTCGCTTGAAAATTTTGATTATTTTAGCTTATTTTTAAGAGTACTGACATGACATTGACTCAGACATATTCATATGACGATGAAATGGATAATGGTGTGCTCTGTCGTGTATGTGATTGCTGGTTGCCTGGACAGCGGGAATTTGATCGTCACTGCGATGAATTGCACCCAGTAGCTGTCGATCCAGATAGTACAACCTTACCTCAGACGTTAATAATTATTTGATAAATTTTCTATAATAACTACATGATTATCTCAAGCTTTTTCTTTTTCATTCCTTGATGTGAAACTTCTAGTAGAAAAGTTTGCTGCGGACTACCCACAGTAATTTCCGTAACTTAACAATTATAGGTTTGAACAGACTACCTTACCATCCGGATCAATAATGTTGAGCACAGCGATTTCATCAGAAGTGAGTTTGAATCCGTCTGGTTCATACTCGGTTGCTACTACGAGCCGAAAGCGAGTGTCTTCAGATCCTCTTGGATCCGGGAACTATTTCAGTACCAAAAATGGAAAGCATTTATGTCAAGTACTGAGAAATTTTCACTTCCTTTTTTTTTTGGTTGATTGTTGAAAGTGAAACGGGTTTCCAATTTGTTGAAATAATGAAGTTTGAAGAGGTCAAATACTTCGGGTACTTTAATGTATGGCTTTAGACATGTGGGAAATATTATTCGTCAGAATGGAATTTGGAAAGGCATCGACGAGAAAGTTGTCCGCTAGATATGAAGCGATTAAGAATCACTGCTGATGAAAGAACAAAGTAATGAACGAATAACTATTCTAGAATTTGAAAATAAATGAATATATTCTTAGGACTAATCAAGTTCAGCATTTGCAATTGAATTTCATCTAACCACAAGATGCTGAAGTTCTTCTGACGCAATCTGAATATGTTTCATGTATCCTTTTTAACGTTTACTGCAGTGCTGAAGAATGAGATCTTTGTTCCATTCTAATGCAGCCTAAGTTTAAGAATGATGTTTGTGGGTGTTAAAATGTTCTCGCTGCCTTTTCAAGTACAAGTGACGAAATTCCAACATTTTATCTTAAATTAATTGAATTATTCAAGGTTAGCGAAATTGGAACCGGTGAATTTGTTGCAGTTTCAAAGTACTTTAAATACAAAATGGGTGGATGACTGTGCTTTGATTGTTGGTGAATCTCGAATCGGTGTCCCAAGAGCGGTAACTTTGTAAAAATTTCACAAAGATCAAGGAAAAAGTTCGTAAAATCTGGACGTATTTAGTTTAGGTTGACGTAGAAAACGGAAAATAGGTATACAATCAATAAAATGTGTAGTAATCTTGAACTTATGTCATCTTTTCTTTTTAGATACTTTCAAGAGCCTCAATGTATTTCTCATCTTTGTTTCAATATTATGAAAATCATAGTGATGTTCCATTGCCGGTCCCTGTTGATCCCATCGCGTTTCATCAATCGATGGAAGCATTTAAGGGCCGATTACAACTTGATGGTACCCTTTTAAATTACTGTCGTCTTTTCGGGGTATTTCTCTGTCATTTTCGATATAGTTTAACATGTACATCCGTCATGTTCCGAAAAATCGTTTTTTTTTCACGTTGCGATATGATAAAAGAAATTTTTTTAGACAAAAATATTGATTGTATATTATTTATGGCAGATAAGTTTAAAATCAAACCTCTTTACGATCGTTGCGAGCGTTTTATTGCTGAGAAAGTAAGTTTGAATTTTATTTTCTTGTCGTTTTGGTTTTTAATTTGTATCACTGCTTTCTTGCTTAGTACTGAATCATTCCTTCTACGCTGTGGAGCTTCACTTGTGGAGTTGAATGCGGAATGGGGTCATTAAACATCTGTATTTATTCATATTTCATGATTTGATCAACTGTAATAATCTTTCTCATGCGATCGATGGTTGCTGTGAATAAATTAGGGGTGTACGAGTGAGGGTAAACGGGTGACAGTTGGGTTAGTTTCGTTTTTTAAACATTGTTAATTTGTTCGAACTGCTTCAGTTGCCTTCATCATCAGTGATGCATGCGATCCGGTTGGCAGAGCAGTATCGAATGTGTGGAATAAAACAGGCGCTATTCGATTCGATATCTATAGACGTATTTCGTAGTCTAGCAGCAGATGAAGATTATCGGCAAATGGGTGCGGAACTGAAAGCCGAGCTTTTAGAAAAATGGGGTACTTTCTTATAGTCATATGGAAGTTTCCGTTGCATTTATTATTCCTTCAGGTTGGCATCTTGTACTGTTGCTTTTTTATCGTTTTTGCAAATTGTTTTTTTTTTGGACTTTGTTCTTTTTTCCTGTTTCTAAATAATGGTATTTTATGCTAGCATTGTCCAAGTTTTTTTAGGTTTTAAAATCCAGCTTCATATAACCCCTTTGTCGTACGAAATTTGCTTTTTTTACGCGGCCGATTAATAGGATTTCAAAAAAAAAAAGGATGGTGAAACTATTTGAAGTATTTAAAAATTTTCGTTAAACTTTTTATTTTGGTATAATCAAAGATTTTTTTTTTGATAAGATGCAGTGACGCTTCTGTTGTTTCGGGTGCTGTGGCAGTTGGATTTGTCTTTGATTCTCGGAATTTGTCTTAATCGGAGGAATTGCTGGCACGGCTGAAATTATTCTTTCCAAAAATGGTTTTTCTTGATCCGAATTTCTTTCAAGAAATTAGCGACATATCAATGTTCATTCTGTATTTTTGAAAAAAAGGTTTATCATCATATCGGCTAGAATGGTTTCAATTTTATATATGAAGATCATTGTAACGTTTGAAAATTCTGTCATATATCTCAAATTAATGTTTTTGATCTTCATCGCTTGGGTCTGATCTAAAGTTGTAATTACTGAAAGACAAAAAATTAAATAGTAGTGGCGAAAGTGATGAGAGGGAAAAGGAGTGTGGCTTGAAAGGTTATAATAATCTCATATTTTACGCTCCAGCGAATTTTTGAGCCAGGATTTCATGTGCTTAATGTTGGAATTCTGTGTCTAAAGCATTGCAAACGAATTTTTCCTTCCTTTCTTCCAATCGCTCCTAACATTTATCCTAACTACTATTGTTTATGGTTGTTGTGCTGATAGGATCTCAGTTGAACGCTACAACGATCTCTTTAATTTAATCCGTCCATTCATTAGTAAACAGATCTTTACATCATTTCATTTTTTTCAAAGTGTTGCAAGTGTTTATTTGACTGATTGTCTTTAAATTTTAATTGATTTTTCATTTTCTGAAATTAAAATCTGCTTTTCAGAAAAAAGATGAGGCCCATTCTATTTGCGTGGATGAAGTAGGTACTAACTGTTGCTATTTAAAAATTTCCGGCCTCAGAGGAAGCGGATTTTCATATTTTTGAATGTTCCGAATATTCAAAATTTGAAATGGTGGTGAATTGCTTTTTTACGGAACCATATTTAGTTTTACTCTGAATTTGTAAAAAGATTCTGACATGAATCTAGTTTTACTTCTGTCCTTTATTTTGCAGGATTTCCGTTCTTGTTGTTTTGATTGTAAAACGTTTTCGAGACAGAGAAGGTTAGACTTTATAATTGTGGGGAGTGCAGACCTTAAACCATTGCATACTTCAGCAGCGCTAAAAAAATAAAAAATCGATTCACTGCTTTAGTGATTTGTTTTGTCTGGGAGATTTCGGAAAAGCCTACAACTACTTTCTGATTTTTAATTTTACCTCGCGGACAGCAGCGGTGTTAGTTTAGTTTTTTTTTACATTTTTTCAGTCGTAGGTTTTGTTGCAGTATTTAATGTTTCACGCTGAGAAGTACGCTGTTCCCCTCAATAAACAGAAGTGGTCTGAATGAAAATTAGCATGTTTTTATTCGTAGTGTAATGAAACATTTTTCAACTCTCCAACTTTTTTAATAATTTTATTATATGTTTTTATTACTTCTTTCATTTTGTTAATTTTTCTGGATTTTCTTTTTTTAATGGTTAGGCTGCACTCTAACTTTTGTTAATTTTTGTCCTTGCTGGTATTTTAATGTTAACATGCTTCGCTGACATTAAAAAAAATTACCAGCATTTGTTGTGTTTCCAATTTCAGTTTTTTATATCATTAGGGGTCAGATTTTTGCTGTAAGAAATTTCTTAATAAATAGCGTGACTTTTATTTAATATAACTGTTTGATTTCATCCATTACGAAAAAATTATATTCGTCAGTTCTATATTATTTTATATCGTAGTGACGTTGGTGTCGTTGTTATTCAGTTCAAAACCTCGAATGAATGAATTCACGTCTGATGAATATTCGACGCCTTCGGAAAAAGTCGAATCTTCACTGTTTTTACGCCGTTAGTCCCATCCGTCATAGTAATATTTTCTCCTTGCTTCGAAAAATTTTCAATTTTTTCATCATACTGTTTACTTTGAATGATTTGATGTGACTTTTTGTTACTTATTCTGCCATTCATTCTTTCATAAAGTCGCGAAAACAAATTTCATGCTTGAATGGGAGATGTTTCCGCTGTTCTATTGTTCGCGTGATAAATTTTTATACAGTGATAAGGTTGCTATTTTTTGTTATGTTGGGCTTGGTTCATTATATTGTTTGTCCGCGAAATAACGATTTCTGCTTGACTCTCATATCATGCTTTCAATGATTTCCTGTTATGAAATTGCTCTAGCATAAAAAATTCGAAAAGCTATTCATTTTACATCAAACAAGAGCTGCAGAAACAATTATAATCAGGATGATTTTCAGCAGTTCTCCTGCAACTTACTGCAAAGTTTAGCTATATAGTTATGAAATTTGAAAACTTTTGCGTTGTTTTTTTTTAATACATTCTGTCATCCTCTGTTAAATTTTTGATTGAGGATTTAGAATTGTCGGAAACTCGATTTTTTGAGATATATATCATGATATTGTCAGTTTTCAGTTAGGTGGTTTACTTGAATTCAATGACACACCATGGTTGTGTCTAGTTGCATGTTCCTACGAATTCTGCTTTAGTCATTTACTGGTTCGACTGGCAAAGCAAGCCGAAATTGCACACGGAGGAAGCTTAGGTCAAGATGTTGCGTTTGATTTCGGTCGGCAAAAATTATACGTGTGCAAAAGGTAACGCAGCTTACATCTTAAATAACTTATGGTCGATTTCAGTAAAATTAGTCGGGAGCTAAAAATTGGCTGCATTTATCCAAAAGGCAATGAATTAGTCAGCTTCATAAGAATTGACGAAAATAATCAAGCCATGTGAACTGGATGTTAGAAATACAGTTTTTTTTTTTAAATACAGTATTTAAAAAAAAAACACTGACTTTTTAAATTAGTAGTTTGGTTCGTCCTCCGCTTTGCTGCACTAAATGTCTTCATTCGATACATTTTGATTTGGGCCTTTTTAGTCGAGTTCCTCAGTTGTGCGAACATATTCTTTTTAGCCTGAAGTGAGACGTGGAGATGACTGCATGTCTGTAAAAAGATCCCACCCTGAATTTCAGCAATTGCATGAAAAAATTCTCCAAATATGATTGTGTAACAAAAGTTCACAGGGATGCCAACCTTGGTCACTGACGGGAGCTTTTCCCACTTTTCATTCCATTTATGCGCTGTAGAAAGGGGCAAGATATTTCTTATTATCACTTAAATTTTTTCCTTATATTTTTTAAATGATAAATTAATCTCGCAATCAATAATCAGCATTTTTCCGCATTCATCTGACAAGTTATCATTTTTTGTAGTGTAACAAATCCGTCGGGCAATGAAGGAATGAGTTTGAGTTTTTAACTCTATTGTCGCTTAATAGCGAAGCTAGTTCACAGAAGTCATATGGACGTCGCAATGTCGGAGTTATGATGGGCTCCTGTTAAGATTACCAGGCGCCACAATGTCAACTTTACGATATATTCTCACCCGCCAACTGGTCAAGAAGTCCGTTTCGCAATCTGATTGGCCTACGACAACGGATTGAGGTAAGCAGTGGACTGGAACTCAATGGGATTGTGTAAAAGAGTTGCGATTCTTCACCCAACAGCTCGCGCGACAGTTCACCCAGCTTACTACAGGACTCGACCTTTGGAACCAGCATTCCCTCGACTCCCTTTACCGTGTATTGTCATCATTATTTACTGTATTCGTACTACTAACTTTTTTGTTTATTATTCTACGCAAATAAAGGTTTAATTACCCAAGCATGTGGAAGCAATAAACTCTACAAGGAAGTAGCCAGAAGTACCCATACGCACAATCCTATCAGTAGCTATTCAAGAGAATTAGACAAAGAAACTCCACCAGGTGGAATATTCGTCTCTACGAAGAAGTTCGACGGTCCGGTTGGATATTC
>JABVXS010000060.1:0-64335 GCA_013365335.1 Madathamugadia hiepei
GACTTATAATTTTTGCACCTGTTAGAGCAGAATAATAGGCAAAGCGACGATAATCATTGGACAAAGTGTTCAAATCTAAGATGATTTCTTTGCCGACAAAAATCGGGCTTATAAGCAGTTTTATCTTCTATGTTGTCACCTGTGGTTGTGAAAGCTGGACAATGAGAAAACAGGACAAAAGCAAAATAAACGCTTTTGAAATGTGGTGTTAGAGGAGGATTCTATCGCTCGATGGCCCGACAAAAGAACCAACAGTTGAATGAAATTCAGCCTAAAATATCGCTGGAGTCTAAAATCACAAAGCTGCAACTGGCGTACTTTGGCCATATCATCAGAAGACAACAATCATTGGAGAAGTGAAGGAACTGAAGGAACCGGAAGACGAGGAAGACCAGCAATGAGATGGAAGAACACAATCACTACAGCGACTCGAATGAACTTGGCTGAAATAAAACAAATCGCACAGGAGCGCTTCATACAGATCCTTCATTCATCAAATCGCTAAAGTGCAGAATGGAACTGATGGCCGATAATAATAATTTTCCTTATTCCCTACTAGCAAAAAAAGAATTCACGAAGAAAAGAAGTTTATAACACTGTTTCAAAATTTTTCCAAGTTTAGAAATGCACCTGAACGAAAGGATGATTGAAGTGCTTGCTACCCACTTTCATGCTGTCAGCCCACCTGCAATATGTTGAAAAACTATGAGTAGCAACAAGAACTTCAGAAATTACATTTTAAACGTAAAAGTCTACTAACTTAGCAGCAATAGTATTGATCGACCCAGTAACTACCATCGTTAAGCCAAGTAACAGCGGTTTCAGTACGTAACTAGTATTCGCCATATTGAAAGCTGAAAGGTTATTAAAAAGAACCGAAAAGTATAATTCGAAAAAGTACCTCGATCACGAGTTGAATTACAAATATTCGTAAAAACTGTTACATTTGTTAGTGACTCTAACCATTATTTCCGTCTTTCAACAAAAAGACAAAAACTTCCGATTTCATTTAAATTAACCACCAAAAATTTTTAAATATCGCATTATTTCTGCACCAATGCATTTCTACGAAAGTAAGAAATTCAATAGATTGAGATTCTATAAAATCGTTTTTAACTTTAACCAAATAAAAGTCAAATAGCTAAAATAAATTGCAGATCATTTAAAATTAAAATCAAACTGAATTGTTTAAAGACAATTTTTTGTTATTGTCGTTGCACACAAATCTTTTAGGTCATTGAATGAGCAGTAAAAATAATATGTAGAATTCTTCCCACTGTCATCTTCAAATGCTATGTTCAGCCTCACGGTCTCGAAAGTTCGACCAGAGCTACCTACAAATACCCTGACCCATCCTTCTCACACGCATAGTATACAGCCATCAAAATATACTGACACCACAGAGAACAAAACACAAAACTGGCATACAGATAAACATACGGAATATTCCATATCTCGGAAGTCTGAGATAAGAAAATAAAGAACAATATTAATTAAAATTAATCCTTCTAGGCTTCGATCTACGCTGTTTAATAGTGAAGTGAGAGATAGATGAAATATGAGATTACTTTGAGCATAAAGGCAAATGCTGGAAGAATCCAGAATGAGCTGGAAGGAACCGAAGTGACGGAACCATAATACCACACTTATAAAATTGGGAACCTTACCAGACGCTCTGGACACCACTTATTACAACATGCCTAGCAGCAATCATCCTGAAGTGATACTCACTCCTCGAGCACACTTCACTGTCTGCGAGCTCCCAGAGTTAAAATATTAATCGATGACGGGAATTAGTATTTTCATGACCGACTGCTTTTAGTGACGCAAGATAATCCCGAAACAGACCATGTTCAACCTGCGGCAATTATTGTCGGGTAGAAGACGTGGCGATTGGGGTGTGAGTTTTCAGAGTGGTTGTAATAGGTTCCTTTGCAGGAGAGGAAGTAAAAATGAAGGTTAAAAAAGAAAAAAGGAGGAAAAATGCTTCGAAGAAAGTGAATGAACGCAAGAAGGATCCGAGTGGTATTAAGCATGCCGCAGCAAAATCTTGGATGAAAATTGATGGACAGGTAGTCCTTTTGCTTCCATACTCATACTTATGTATAGCGAAAAGAATGTTCCTATGAAGTGATTTGCTGCTTAATAGATTTTAATTTTGTTTTATTTTTCGTGAATTCGAGCACGTTTTGTACAATCAAAAAAATATTTGATGCTTCCGAAACACTGGACAGGGAGGTGGATTCTGTAAATATTGCAGGTAGAAAATAAACAGCTTAACACAGAATTTATTCGTAAAAGACGTGGAGAAGATAATATTGGTCTTTCGGAAACCAAGAAGAAGCGAGTATCATTTGCTGCAGATTTGGAAAGGATGAAAGTGTTTGATAAAAGAATGAGACTAAAAGTATGTATTGCCTGCTATTGAAGTGTAGTCTTGTCATATAGGTTTTTGAAGAAACTGCTGCTAGATTTTTATACAGATTATTTCTATAATGGTCAGTAAGGAATCCTGAGACACCACAAATTTGTCCGCATTGGCATCTTTTCTCCAGATGGATTAATAGGATGTGTAGTATTTTCAAAGCTTTTCAGATTACGCCATCAGTAGCTAGTCCTGGTAGAAGCATTATTGTGAAGAAAGAAGATGGTTTAAAAAGTGCGCCGAATTTGTTTTTGGCTTCAGAGTCTGATAGCGCTGCTTCAGGAAGAAAGAATATCCGCGGGCTTTTGATGGGAGACGAATCTCACGAAATTACAAAAATAAAAGAACTTGAGCAGATGGGTTTTGTGAATTCTGCAGTGAAACTTTCTGTGCCAAAACCGGAAGGAAAGATAGCGAAAAATATGAGTAAAAAACAATTGCAGAAAATTAGTGGAAAAACTCGACTAGTCAGTGGAAGGAGAAAGTTGCAGGTTTGTCTTTTCAGATGTCTGTTCAGTATTCAGCTTACATATGCGATATCTTGTTAAATTGTTCTAGTCTTGGAATATATAACACTAGTATTGCATAGGAAAGCCTCCAGTTTCCATTTCATCAAGCTAAGTAAACATTTTTTTTTTTTTGTTTCTAGAGCGATTACATTTTGTATCTATTACAATCTAATTTATAATCTCATTTAAATAAAAAATACTTATAATACTATCCTATGTTTTAGGTAACACGAAAAGTGAAAGAAAAGTTGCTTAATATGCCAAAGAAAGAGCGCAAAATGTATATCCGAGAATTGCGAAGAAAGCACAAACCACATTTTGACCTTCTACTTCAGTGCAAACATCTGTGGGAGAAATTACGCAGGTGTTTTATTTTGGGCTATTTCTCATTTCTTTCAGGGTTCTATTGTCTCCGTTCAGCTTTAATAACACTCAAAGCATTTATAGTGGAAAAACAAGTGAAAGTGAACGGAAGAAACTGGCCACCGAAATTTTGGGAATAGTACAGGGTAAGGTGAAGGAATTGATATTTGCGCATGATGCGTGTCGAATCGTAGAATGCATGATAACAAATGGGGGAATCGATGTACGGAACGCACTTTTCGAAGAACTTATGCCAGAGATTATCAGCATGACAAAGTCAAAATATGCTCGTTTTTTCGTCATTAAAATGCTCAAACATGGGTATGCACTTCTTAAATTGATGAGTGTGGTTGGTTTTTGCGAGAGTGACGAAATGTTTTAGGAGAACAAAGAACATGAAGATTTTTTAGTTATCTAAGTTGATTTGTGTATAAGTTCATTTCAAACGAAAGCATAAATTGAATTTGAAGAGTTCCAATTTTCTGAACATGAATTTTGTTCAACTTATTTTTCACACAAACACCCAATTTTCTCAAGCTGTCATTCAAGTAGATTTGCTGTAGCATTATGTAGTTTAAAGCAAGTCTAAAATTTCTTAAAATAATTTTTTGGAAGCACGAATACATCTGATATTTACCTCTGGGTTCTTTCACTTTTGTTATGACCATTGAAAACCTGAGCTGATCACTTCCTTTCAAATATTCCATTATTCACTGTGGGATTTAGGTTTCACATGAAATTACTTAATGTTCAGTTTTGCAAATGCTTTGGTTTAGAACTGCTACACAACGCCAAATAATATTTGATGCGTTTCGAGGTCGTTGTGTGTCTTTGTTGCGCGTGTCATCAGCAGCACAGGTTCTGGAATTAGCCTACAATGATTATGCAAATGCACAACAACGGTATAGCATTATTATTGAGTTTTATGGTGCGGATTTCGCTTTTTTCAAGGTATTGATTTCATGTGTAGCTTTCTTCATTTTTACAGAAAAATTAACTAATTTTTAGCAAAAAACAAGTTTTAATTATTTGATCTTGAAATTGGTTTGGTCTTTGAAATCCATGCATCATTAAATATCAATCTCCGGTATGTTTTAGTCTGTTGACAACAGAGTACGCACGCTGAAGGAAATAATAAACGACTGTCCGGACAGAAAGTTATCAACTCTCAAATATCTTGAAAACATTCTCATGGATATTGTGGACAAGTAATTATTGATTTAGATTTCGGTTTAGCGGAGCAAAGATATCAATTAATTAATTCCACTGGAGTTTTTTGCTCACATGGAATTTCATTGATTGTGATTTAATGTTTTTTATAGGCCCCAAATAAAATTAAGTTTGACACATCGTCTCTTGAATGATTTTTTCGAATTTGCCGACAACAAGCAGTTGGAAGAGATGATTGATTCACTGAAACTCTACATTCCTCAGGTGAGGATGTCTCTTTATTGTACGAAAAATTCTGTTAGTATTTTTTTAAATTATGCAAGTTTTAGTATATAGTTTGTTATCGAGGTAAGAAAGAAAGGCAACGGTAGTGAAGTGAGAAAAGGGAGGCGAAAATTTTGATATCGAAATTTCACTGTTTTAGATCATCCACACAAATGATGGTGTGCGCGTCGCAATGAAATGTTTATGGAATAGCGCTGCAAAGTCGAGAAAGGTTGCTCAGTTTTTTAATAAAAATATTAGGTAATGCCACTTTTTCTATATTAATACAACAGTTTCTTACTATCCGTCCGTTTAATTACGTTGATTAAACGTTAGTTATAGATAATGCTGAAAAATTTGAAAGGATATATAGTGAAAACTTGCTTGGAAGAGTTTGCACATCGTTTTCTGATTGCCATTTTCGATACTGTGGATGATACAGTTTTGGTTGACAAGTGTATTTTAAAGGTTAATTCAAATTGTTTTTAAAGCTTCTGTAACCTAACTTCAGTCTTGGAAAATTTAAGCGATGAAGGAAAACATCGGTTTGTAATTGATCTGAATAACCGATTCTTTGTAAGTAGGGAAGAGGTAAGGGTAGGGAATTAATTATCTACGTTTTGTAAAATTAGTATGTATGATTGCTTTAAACTATAAGTCACTATCGTTCTAGGAACTGTTGAATAACATTGATGAAATTGTTAGAAATGATTATGGCTTGAAAGTTATGCATCATTTAATTCATCCGAGAGACCCTCGCTTTTGTTCAACATCACAGGTTGCAATTTACAAGACGGTTAGTTCATAATTTTTCTAGCGTCATTAAAAGCTTATTTGTTATCTAGAAATCCACTTCTGAAGGGTTTTTCTGTTTTGCATTATTTATTTCAAGAGCAAGTAGTTTTAATTGTTCTAAGACAACAAATTTTGCAGGGAGACGGGAATCCATACAGCAAGAAGGATTCCAGGTTACGTTACGCAGAGTTGTTTTCATATATTCAAAAGCCATTTTGCAACTATTTCGCTGCAAATATGAATACTTTGCTGTTTGAGAGTCATGCATCGCTACTTATTTTGGATATGTTGGAAGCTCCAAGTAAGTCTAGCTTTCAATAATAAAAATACTGTTCTTGTGACTTCCAGTACCGAAATGTTCAAATTTGTTAGTTAAACATACTGAACTTGCTATTCTTTACTCCTCTCGATGTCTTGATTGCGAAGATACTTCTTTATGAATACATTTTGAGCATCAGGTAAGAGAGAGAGTAGAACTGGAATAAACCCTTTTTAACGTATTTTTTGTAATCCAGGAGTGGTTTTAAACTTTTAATAATGTTTCTTCCCATGTTAGTAGGGCTTTAGAGCTCTAAATATACTTCCTTTACAAGTTCAATTGTTTTAGCTGATTTGGATTTTTTCGATCGGAAAGTAAGTATGGAAGATCGTGCGGCTTCTTATGATGCCATTGCTTCAGCATGCAGTCGGGAATTCATACCCTGTGACGCTGAGCAGCTCCATCCAGTCGAGCATCCCCAGGCACATTTTGTAATTTCTAAATTGCTAAAAAGTGATGCTAAATTTGACATCAAGCTCGGTGATTTCATTGTGAAACAATGCATCAATCAGATATCTTCATGGGTAATTTTATTTCTTCGATATTCTTTCAGTTTATCTTACTCATTGCGTTTTACATTCCAGGAGATTTTTATTGCTATAGGAATTTGTGATGCAGCATTTTCACATAGTTTTAAGATTAAATCTCAGAATAACATTTGTAGAAAAAACTGATTGGTTTTTTTACATCATCATCTATGAAAACATTTATTTCAGCTCGCATGTAATAAAGGGTGTTTTATACTTTTGCACATCCTTGAAAATGCTTCTCAGCAAACTCAAGAATTGGTGAGAAATATGTTGCGTTTAGCAAAAGTGGAACGGTATAGCACAAAAGGAGCCACTATATTAAAACAGAAACTCAAATAGAATTGTTAGTCCCTTCCGTTTTCTTGTTGTTTTTTTTTTTTGTGTGGTGTTTAGATAAACTTTGTTTTTTTCAGTCAAATAAAAAAGTTGGACGAGGTCTGTTCACATTTCTAATCTGTCGTTAAAGTCATACTAATGTATAAAATTGTCTGGTATCTCACCTCTACTCTACCCATCTATAGAAGTTTAGTGACTGACGTCTATACTCCAACGAATCGAAAGGCTTCGTGGTAAAACGCAACAAATGGAGCAATCAATATTTATCATTTGTGGTTTAACATAGAGCAAATAGTGAACGTAACAAAGCGTTACTTAAATATTGCACCAAATATTTTTTTATAGTTCGTCACCCTAATTAATTATATGGAACACTTTGCATATTAAATAGGTTTCTCCTGCATTAAATGGTTCTTTCCTTAAAAATGTTCGATTGAATTAGATGATCTCAGCTGCATTTCCTGATTTTTACGGAGCTAGGATTTTATATCTGTCGAAATGTAAATTTTAGATTCTCGACCAATTTTTAATATTTTTCAATACACAGGAGGAAAAAAATTCATAATATAGGTCGAAATAAGAACAAAATTCATAATATAGGTCGAAATAAGAACGAAATTCATAATATAGGTCGAAATAAAAACAATAAATAGACATATCCATGTACACAGTATACAAACACTAACATTACTTCTTCTGTGGAAGCACACTTTGAGGATTAATAACATCGAGGAAGTCGTTGAATACATTGAAGTGTAACGGTTTAAGCTCAATTTCTGAGTTCCATGATCTGTTACTCCGAAATGGGTCTTGCCCCGTTGTCTCCTCAACAACATTCTCTGGCGCTGATTCTGTCGATGGCGCAGATTCTGGTTCGCAGCATGATCCTGATTTTGTCTTCGAACATTCTAATTCCGAAGTCACTTCAAATCTGCTCCCTTTTTTCCAGTTTTCGAAGCTATTAATTGCTGATTTGACTCTGGAAACAGCCTATCAATACACACACTACACTTTATAAAGTAAAATAGTCATGACAGCTTCATTTCTTAGTTTCAAAAAAATTTCGTGTTTCGTTCTCATCAAACACTGCAGATTTTTTCAAGAAAACATTTCAATACCCAGGGAAAGAAGCGTTGTCCAAGTAATTATTTCTTTGTTCTGAAGGAAGCTGTGACGATTGCGGAGATTCGGAAAACCAATCCAGGCACTTTTCTAAATCTATTTGTACAGGATCATGGATGAAGTGACACTGGTCACCGTATGGACAGTAACCATACGTGGTGTATTTGACACACATCGCTGTGCGGTAACGAGGATTGTTGAAAACTTTCTGAAAAGTACAATGAAATTTCACTGCATCGCCTCAACTAAAGTAACTGTACAACTTTTCGATGTGGAAGTCAACTTGGTATCTGCACGAATACCATCGCTATATTGATTAATCAGTAAAGGAATTTGCTAACCACTTCAGAGTTTGGCATTCGCCTTAATTCTTCTGGGCCGTGTGCAAATTTACAACGTTTCCCGTAATTGCAACGACCTGTGTCTTCCCAGGCTTGACATGGTACCGTCTGAAATCTGCATCACTTGTTAAAGTGCAAAAAAACCTGAAGGCATCTCGATGTCAACCTGCCAAGTACAACAGACATTAACTTGCAGGATAGCTTATTTGGATAGCAATAATTTGGCTGTCTGAAGAAATCGAAAAAACTGTTTATAACTAAATTGAGTTGGCAGTCAAACTATTGAATACAATTGTACTTGCAGAATATTTCCTCTTGGTGAAATGCGCTGGGTAAGCAAAGACGGAAATCTCTCAATTAAAAGAAATTTTAATGTGAGACGGTGAATGTGCTAAAAAATCATTGATTGTTTTTACTGTTGATTTAAGACTTTTTTATAATTGAAAACATAATTTCGTAACTGAAACCCAGTGAATTTCCTCCAAAACGTTGGTATTAGAAGTGAGATTATTCTCCGGAACATCAGAGACTCAAACATTGACATATGGAACTGTTCATGGATACTGGAGAATACTAACCTTATGAGTCTCCACTTTCCGCCATTTTCTTCGTTCTGCCAATAAAAGCTGGGATTTTTGAACAAATTGAAGCCATTGCCAAATGTACAGTTCACTGCCGTAAAAGTCCAGATTGTAAGACCTCTCTTTTGACACTTCTCGTTTCACCACAATATTCATGCCTTATTACTTGAAGCCAGTTTAAAGTTATCTGAACTATTTTATCCATTTGAGCAATGTAAAGGAAATTTATATCTGCACACCTGAATAAACGAAATCGACTTTCGAATTAAAAAGAGTGACATATACAGACAAACTTCCAGCTTTCAATGGTCGTGATTCTCTTTCTTCTATATATGGGTTGTTAGAATCCAAGCTCATCAGGGAAGTATTGCTCTACATAGCGCTTAATTTTTGCCGCGTTGTTGAGGTTCTTTTCATCGAAAACTTAAACTGTTGCATCTTTACCTCAGAGATTAGAATTTACAGTTTGAGGCACATTGTTTTTTATCAAAGAGATGTGATAAAACTTTTCAGCACAGAATTCGAAACCACCGGTGCACAAGAAATTTCAGAATTTCGAAATCGATCCGAATGCAATGGAGTTCATTTTCTTGATCATGAAAACAACTACTAAGGGAACTGAGGCATCAGGATAAGACAAAGATTGATGTCCGAAAATGCGGAAAACGTTTCCTTTTCTCTTACTCACAGAATTCTCTTCTACTTGAAAATGATGTGATTCTACTTAATAGCACTTTCTAATAAACTCATCTGATAATTCAAACCTTAAATTCAGTAAAAAGCGAACTCCATTGTCATATAAGTTCAAAATTCATGGCTTATTCGACGTGTTTTGTATTTTTTGAACTATCAATAGCCTCTTCAACCGCTCTGTCTTCCGTGTTTTTTACTACGACCCACTTCAATTTGGTCTAATGAATTGAGGTTAGCTACGCGACTAATCCTTGATGACAGGATATCACTGCTAACCTGTTCAACGTATGTAACAAACTCTTCTAATATGTTTTAACCTTTAAAAAAGTTGCGCACTTAATGTTGAGTGTTGTTTGATCAATCTTTAGATGTGAATCCCAATCATAAATCCCCCTGGCTATCCTTGTTGTGAATTGTCGGTGGTTTGATTGTTTGCGGAAGAGCTCACTCTTGGGTAACTCGAACTCAAGCTTGGGTAATTAAACCTTTATTCGTGTAAGATAAAGTACAACAAATGGCTTAGAAATACGAACACAGTACAAAGTGATAATAAGTCCAGGGTAATTGTGAAGTGCTCCTCGTCGCAGCGGCAGAGTAGGTCGATTCCGATGTGAACTGGGTAAAAACACTGATCTGTAGGAATAATCCACAGTTTATATACAATTTGTTCCATTGGTGTGGGCCAATCAGATTGAAGCACATCATTGTTGACCAGATATGGGGCAGAAGTACATCATAAATTTGACATTGTAGCGCCTCGCGACCTTGATAGGAGCATATCATAAATTCGACATTGTGGCGCCATCTTGACCCCTACGGCTCTAACCTCGCCATTTTGGCAACAATCCTTGCTCGATTCCTTAAATTTGGATGTTCATGAAAAGGATCTTTCGGTTGTTATCTTCTCGGTGGATTTGGTTTATTTTATCGTTTGCATCCATCTTTCTCTTCAGGTTGAAGCTGAAGAAATTAAACAAGCAAGAAATCATTATGGTACAATGATGGAAAATATCCGAATGAAGAAGATACTTATGAACTTTTCAGGCATTCCAGATCGGAAGAAACAATTTTCAAATTGGAAGGACCAGTCTTTCTTTTTCTTTCTCTTTTCAAACCAATCCTTTTAGTCTACAATGATGTATCATTATTCGACGTGCAGATTCTACAATGATGTATCATTATTCGACGTGCAGATTCTAGTATCATTATTCAACTTGCAGATTCTACAATGATGTATCATTATTCAACTTGAAGATTTAGCTTGAATTATTGAATAATCGATTTAAGAGTTACATGACATTGATTAAGTTATCCTTTTTGGGTGATTGAGAGTAAATCGATCATATTTCCAATTTTCTATGCTCAATCAGTGAGCGGATTTCATTTGAATCTGCCGATCTCTTCAGGGATAACCAGACTGTCCAAAATGTCAAAGCAATATGGTTCAGAATTTTTCAAAGAAGAGAGGATCCTTCCAGCTGATGAGACACCATTGCATGAGAAGATTCGAGAGTCGACTCAAAATTACTTAGTTTGTTAGGGATCCAATTTGTGTGTCATCATTGATGTTATCAAAAGACTGAGATTTTAATTCGAACAAATTTTACACATATCCAAGAGTTATCAATATACTGTGCAGCCTGAAACTTTCCCTTACCAGGTAGCTCACTACACCAAAAGCAGTTTCATTGTCCTCTTCATGGAACTACAATGACATAGAGCTTACAAATATATGACATAATTACTTTTCTGTGGAGAGAATATTAGTGATAAGGGTGTACTCACGAATCTATGAATACGTGTTCACTACCCCTCCGGAAAAATTACTCGGGAAAATCTGTGGACTGAATAGTTGCCGACATGTTCATAATGCATAATTAACGAATGTGCGATTAGTCTTCATTGGTTCACTCCACTTCCTGATATTGCCGAGCTCATGGAACAGAAAGTGTTGTATGCGATCCCACGTTTTCCGCTCACAATATATGCTCTGCAAACAATGCTCACTCAATTTAATTTATTTCACTTTCAAATTACATTTACAGAAATGCAAACTTTACCCATCAATCTTCCATACGACAGACAAAATTCCTTTCTGCGCAAGTGAAGTTCGCACACATGGATGCACATTTCCTAAATTCTTTCCAACTTCCTTACCAGTCAACTTGCCTGCCGAAGGTGCTTCGTTCTTTTCAAGGCCAAAAAGTTTCTACCTGATTTTTCTTTAAAGCTTACCTGATGAGTAGCTTTTTCAAGATAACAAGGTATTGCAGCGTTTGGGAGTCGACGTTGTAGTGCAACACTGTGATTTATTGAAACGATAACATCCTTTACTCCATGACAGATCAGTGTGCGACAAGTTATTTTTGATACTTTATTAATGCTGCAGAGGTTATTAGAGCATGCAAAAATCCGTAATCTAATTGACCTGGTCAGCATGAATATTTAGTTAAAAGAAAGCTAAGCATCTTATTAAGGACCGCAGTGTTCACTCCTCCGGGCAATTGCTATTTTCTAGGGTTCGATTCACTGACGGATGATTTGATTCACCATATAACCGATAAAACCACTGACTGCTTAGCCATTTCACTTTAAAAATAGGTTCAGTTGAGTGTTAAATCACAATTTGCTTATGCAGCTCTCAGTATGAATGAACAGAGAAACTTCTAGGCTTCCTCTTCACTTTGCAGCTAGAAATGGGAAATAAGCTGAAGAATATCACGATGAATACCATTTTTATCAACTGTAAGATGGCCATATGTACAATGCATGCAAGTAATGCAGTGGGAAACAAACCTTGAGAACTGATCCATGCAGCACGTCCTTTCACTCCACGGTTTCCGTCCAATTATTCGCAACAAGGATGTAAAAGGGGCAATTAGAACTAATCCAGCCACCTGTATTTGTTATCATATTTTACACTTCTAAATTGCTATTCCCTACCCAAAATGATTCAGTGATCATCGACTTCAGTGAGTAAATATTCACGATTGACTTGTTTTCTTTCAAACACCTATTTCATGTCACTGGCTTTATTTGCGCTTGTAATACGCACGTGTGAAGTTGACTTCATGAAATGCTTTCCAGACATTCGCTAATGGATTCATTTACATATTGCTGCGTGTGACATGAAATAGGTGTTTGAATTGATTGACTTGAAGTTAAAGAAACACTCCTTTCTTCTATGCATGAATAGAGCTAAGCTGGTTTCCGTTTTTCTCCCTCGATGAAAAATTGATACGAAGCTCAACGGAACTTTTTCACGTGACGCCAAATGGATGGCAACCGCGGCACCCATACTGAATCCTATTATAATTATTTCATTTGGCCGTGCCCTCATTTCTTTAATTAAATATCTGAAATTTCAAAATTATAGCTTCCATTTTGGTTGATTTCATTTTGTGAGTTATTTCGAAAGTTTTCTAATTTTCTTGCACTTTAATGTTAATTAGCAGTTAGTGAACCGGCAGGCCTACAAAATTAAAGAGGAACAGCTTTGATAATTCGTTGTTTCTTTCTAATTTAATTATCCAACAATTACTGTTCCATACTTAGGGAAACGGAAGTACACAACCTTCTACGTCTGTTTTCTCTATTGACTTAATTATCTCGAAACTAACTGAAAAACGGTCTCCATATTTTGATAAACATTTTTTTCCGTCGGAGTTCCAGTACTCAACCCAAAACCGCTGTAATCAAATGCCATTAGATCACACTGCAAGAAATCTGCTATGTCAACCTGCAATTTCAGGTAAAAATTGAGCGCACGAAATGTTCAGTCACTAAGGTAGCATCCTTCACTGCCGTCCTGTGCTCAACAAACTTTTCTACTGATACGATGAAGAAGCTACCAAGTTGGGATCGGTAAGCATGCACGACCCAACATCCGAACTATTTGGCTGAGCAAAAAGTATCACATAAGGTGACGATTTCTTGCATCGATATGACTTCTCACATCGGACGTAAAGTGACACGATAGTGTCACCATTAGCTGATGTTATTAAACGCACCTGTTAAAATTTAATTTTAATGCTCCAGAGTTCTTAAAAAAATTTGGTACTTTTTGCTTTTTTTTTTATGAACGAAGTTTTTGCTTTTATGTTAATAAATCAACTTTTTTACATTTTGGTTAGAAATTGCTTTAAAACTAATTTTTAACTTCGCTTGAACTTAAACAATGGCAAAGTGAATGTTTCAAGAACACTTAAATCGAGCAAAATAAAATAGTAGTAAAAATTTTGCTAAAGGATCAATGTGGTAAGATAACTTTATATTATCTGCCACATGGCAAAATGTAAGGACAATGGGTAGTCGAGATTCTGTGTGGTGTCCTCGATAAAACTGCACTTGATAAAATTATAGTGAAAATTCTTGAAGATTGTCGAAAATTTTGAATGATTTTTCAGAATTCGACAAAAATTGTATTTGAAACTTCCAGTATTTGCAACCTCAATTCGCAGCAGCTGATCGGCAACATCAGAGTTCTTATAATTTGGCAGCAATAAATGAGGCAAGCAAATGATTAAATTGGTACTTCCTTGAGCGTCTTTTGCATCGCGGAAGTGTTGACGTCTGTCATCCTGGAATTTCTCCTCAGTGAGTAGATTGGAAATAAGGATGGCAGTTGCAAAGTAGAACTCGAATCGATAGATTCAACATAGACAAGAGCATTTTACAAACATTTCCCAAATTGTTGATATACATCTAATTGAAATATTGAAAATTCCACGTTCGCATGTCCGCACGTAAACTTATACTTTATTTGTAGCCACCGAGAATCTCTTAAGTAGACGACACCACTTTTGTTCCTTTCGCAATCACAAAATGAAATGTTAAGAGCGTGACAGTGGCATAAATATGTGTTATGGAAATGAAGTAATCAGAAAGAGACTTTAAAAACTTCATGATTAATCAACGAAACTTCTTCGTCAAATGTTCCAAAGCACTTCTGCTTGCTGCAATTATAACTCTTCCAACTGAATTTATCATTTTACTGTAATTTGCATAACTTTTGAACAAAGTGCTAACCTTTTCGCCAATCAGGAAGTAGTGATGACAACGTTTAGGAGGGTGAAAAACAGCTTTTCGAAGCATTAAACTTGGTACTGGTGGACAAAGGATATAACATAGCTTAGTTGTCCACTTGAGTGTATCGAGTAACCTTTTCCATATCCTCATTCTAGCATCTTTTATTTTCGTCAATTCAGTCTAAGTTGTTAATTAATAACTGACGAGGAAATTCAGTGAAAAAGGTAAAATTGGCAAGCACAGCAAGTAAATCAATTACAGTACTGGTGAATGCAGAACCAGTGCTTACTACCGTAAACATTGTAATTCGCAACCAATCGGAAACTGCATTCTTACTTGGTCGTCTTCATCACCGGCACTTAGACGGATTCCTTCCGATTCTGCAAGTAGTTCGTTGGATAATCTTTTTTATGATAATGGACTGGAAAATCTCAAGCACCGAACCTTTGCTAGACGAAGTAGGCCGTCCAAATGCTGTCTCATCAGTGTCGACCTAAATTGTCTCCACACTGCAGCACAGAAAGTTATTCTGTTTCTTTTCTTTCATAGATACTTCTGTTATTTTCTCTCAAAATTTATGCGTTTCAAATGCTATTAGTAATATTGATTTTTTCTGAGATTGAAATTTGAATTGTTTCAAGTTTAGAAATTCAAAAATTTTCATCAATAGTGTAATTTAGATTTTCATGAAGAATTCATTAAACCTGGCTCCTGTCATTGATTGCATTGGTATGAGAGGAAATCGGCTGAACGCTTATGGTGGTTGAATTGCTTTCAGGCCAGCTGTGAATCAAAATAATTAAAAGCTTCACAGTTACAGTGTTCGACGCATTGAATAACGCAGTAAAACGATTTCTGCAATGCCTATCACCTAGCTAGCATTACTTAATGTTAATTGATGACAACTACACTTGTACTAATTAATTTCTGCGATCAAAGAATGCCAATTCACGATATACTTCATTTCCACATTTCAAAGTGCATTACATCTATCCTGTGCTAAATTTTCTAGTTTTGAGACAATTGACCATTGAATCAAAATTATTTGAATGAATAAAAAATACTTAGGTTGTGAAGCTGAAATCAGTGAATTTTCATCATTTTCAAAATCCGGCTGATTAGCTTCGATGTGACATTTTGGAGTTTGCGGGGATTCCTTGCTAAGAACACTTCGAAAAGAGAAGCATAATTTCTGACAATCCTATAAATATACTTTTTCACTTTTTTGAAATTTCCAGATAATAAACTGTAGGACTATAGAAGGATAAAAACAAAATATCAAGAAATTGGTCGTCTCAACTTTCCTCTTCTTTAATATTCATGTTTCCATAGGTAATCGACTGAGAGGAAGAAGAAGAACAAAACTTTACGGTTGCTATTCGCACCATCACGGTTGCAATCATTGCAATAATTAACTATGGAAGCTTTAAGTAGTTCCCACCTGTTCGTGAAGACAGTAATTTGTATAATTTTAAAAATCGTCGGTCTATTTAATTCAAATGCAATCTCAAGAGATTTACTGATGAAAATGATGAGAATGAAGCAATCAAGAAGTGTTGATTTGGTCTAAACGGTAATCCAGCTTTTCCTTCACTAATCAAGGAAATGAAAAAGTAGCAAAGCGACCGGTGAATGAGACACATTTAGAGTGAAATGCCCCAGTCAAATTTGCAAAACAGGATGTTTGCCACAAAGAGTGAAATAAAGTCGCTGGGCGTAATTTCTTTTGGCATTGATTGGAATTAGCAGGGTACTTGACATCCATCCAAATAAATGTCACGCTTACAATACAGTGGTGGTCTCTGTACGTGAAAAATATTTCGTGACTTTGTTTTGAAACTCGATTCAGGAGGACTCAAGCTTGGGGTCGAAAAAGTTCAAGGCAGTGAGAAAATGTTTGAAACAAAGTGAAAGGAAAGCGAAAAATATTTTCAAGATTACGTCAAAGTGGCAGTTAATAGTGATGGAAATTTAGGAGCAACCTAAAAGTCGAAATCAGCAGCAACTAATTTCCAAGCTGTACACTCATTGATTTGATACAAATTCCCTGAAAATCAATCTTTCAATTCAGTTACTCACCTCCACTCAGAAATACTTCGAAAAAGTAATTTGTCTGAATTATGCAATTCATTAGTATTCGATTATTCGCTTGTGATAAATGAAAAATGAATTTGTTAAACCGATGTTGAAATCAAGATAAAAGTGAAGGTAGAAGGACTGCAGAAAGAAACAAAAATGCAAATTTTAATTTGTTAATGAAAAAATAAGTGCCAGAAATTTGAATTTGAATTTGTGAAGACTTTTTGGAAGATACATTATTGCTAGCCGTAGCGTTGCGGTTTGATGTCAAAAACATCTGTGGCTCTTCAGAATCATTCGTTTTTTTCTTCTATATTCCTGGCTTTCACCATTGCTCGCTTCCAATATATGATGGATTTATTTTTTATTTTAAATTTCGATTTTCGATTCACAGATTATATGAATGACATTTAACAAATTTGCATCGGACGAAAGAGGACAAAGTGGAACAAAGTTTTACAAGGCAGCGCTTAGATATTTGCGACACTTTGTCGCATGTCCATGGATTTATTCTCCTTTTGAAATTAATATATTCTTTTCATCACTACTCAATCATAGCAGCAACCACAAATGGATCATTTTTGCCATCTTCCAAAAAAAAATCCAAAAGATATACATCTATTAATCTTACATCCAACACATAGCACATTCAATGAGAAACAAAGAAGTTCATACGACGTCGTTGCGGATCCGTATTTGACACACATACTCTTGGGGAATTGATACCATCCCAGGAAATCGCTTTATGCTTGGTAGTTTTCCTGAATAAAAATCTATTTATGCATGATTCGGAAAATTTTTGTCGCTTTTCTTGCTCGTTTCACTTCATCGTCTTATTTTAAGTTGAAAAGAAACCTAAAGACGCTTAAGTACATTCACGTGCACTTTAATGAAACGCTTCCATTCTTTAAATTAGGAAGAGAGCAATTTACGTATACCATTAGCAGCTGAGAACTCGAAATTCTGCAATAAAGTTGTCAAAATGATGAAAAGTTCCGTTCGAGCAAGTGCTTCTCCCAGACACGATCGCTTTCCAATACCGAACGGAATGAAATGCTCTATGTTCCGAAGCGTACCTTCACTGTTCAGAAATCGTGATGGTTGGAAGACTTCTGGATTCGGATAAAGATTTTCATCGAAATTTATGGCGCCAATTTGAGGCATTATCACTGTACCCTGGAATGAACTTGGCGAGCATGTTAAATGATTGTTCTTCTTCTTCCTCCTCTATTCCCCTAAAATATCTGTCACCTTCTGAATTCTGTAGCCAAAAAAACTTGAGTTGGAGGTGGTCGCATGTAGTATATGCCAGGGCAATACATTTATGATGCGCTGCACCTCACAAATAACTGCCACTGTATAATGCATTCTCGTTCGATCCGCCCAGTGAACCGTCCTTGATCCAAGATTCTGAATTAGTCGGAACCAAGTCACATTGTTATTCCAATAAACATGGAATCGCCGCTTTCATTTGGATATGTAGCTAGCTTTCTTATTACTCTCCACCTATGGCAGTTGAAAGGAGCTAACAAAAACTTCTCATTTTTCCAACTTAATCCCTAAAAAGCTGTCGAATCCGTGCTAAGCATAGGTGATGTGATCATTGTCCCTTCTTATTCGGTTGTTGTCATCAGCTGGAAGAGTTACTTTATCAATTTCATCATGAACAAGCTTCTGCACATGCGGGTAGTGAATGAGATAGATGATCGCCCAGCGAAGTGTTGTCACCGTCGTTTCCATGCCTCCTGTCCACAGATCACCAGAAACAAGGGCAAGTGTTATTTTGCTGGAAAATGTGCATAATGAGAAGATAATTCGTAATGGAAAGTCTTCAAAATGTTCTTTCAATTTTCAAGAAACCAGGTGGGTAAGGGAAAAGTTGAAACTGACTATTTCATCATAGAAAGAGCACAGAAAACTGAGGCCAAGGGATATTTAACAGTAAGGAGGGGTGAAAAGGTGAGTCAATTTAGTTTAATCTTATCTTACCACCACAAAAGTTAGTTTTTCAATAGTAGAAAATGAAAGACTCAGTATTGTTACTTATATTGCTTTTCCTCCGTGTATTTAATCATATTTTTCAGGTAAGCATCAATGAAATCATTTGGCTCGTCGTCTTTATCCGTAGAAATAAGGGACTTTTCGTGTTCATCGATATGTTTCAAAAAAAAACGCTGCAGTGCAAAGCCATTCTTGCAATACCGATGGTATGTTGGAAGAAGAAATCGGATAATTGGATAACGATCCACAAGTAGCATCGGAATACTGACAAACTGGAACGAAATGGCCCATCACAAATTTCAGGCTTCCCTTTTGCAATTGTGACAATCAGTTTTTGTTTCCCATTGCTTACACATTTTTTGAAAGTTAACAATTGCACTAAGTATAATTTGTTCATGGCTCTTACATCTTTGAGGGTCGAATCGATCAGCTTTTTGAATCGTAGAAATTCCTGGTCACCGTACTCGTAGTTTTTGCCAAGAATTATATCATGGATAATATTACCCACACAAAATATAATTGGTAAATGGAGGTCAATTATTTCAGTTTTCTGTAAAAAGTAAACAAATTTTTGAAAAAGACAAAAATTAGCATTTGATGATCAGCACTTCCTGACCTTCGATCAATGGACGATCAGAATTTGAAATTATATTTCTGAAAATGAAACACAGAAAAGAAGATTTATAAACAACCGTTCCATCTGCTATTTGATTCTTTATGCGCCGAATTAGAATATCCGCATAATACCGGATTTTTTGCTCCATCAGATTCTTCCCAACCCCAAAATCACGGAAAACTCTCAAAGCAAAACGTCGCTGGTGGCTCCATTTTTTGTTCTGCGATAAGATAATGCCGTCGCCATCTGGATGATGATTACTGAAGATTCCATAAACGAATGACATCGGTCGACCAGAAAAAATGTTTCCTAAATTTGAACTTCTATGGAATTCGAAACCGAACACTTCGATGTACGGCAGCGTTTACGGTACATCAAAAACTTTGAAAATTTAGTTCCACCATTGTCAGCCATTTTGAAGGGTGTCTTCAGATTTCAGGTTTTGGCATCTGCCACTTGTCTTACCTTGGTTAACAAGTGTTTCACGAAGAATTTTATAATCCGCAAGTACAATAATGGGTCCAGGAAGCCAGATGGTGAACACTGGACCGAACTTTTTTTTCCATTTGATCATAGAACGATGTGGATATGCTAGGTCAATCTAAACACACTTCATTTTTACACGGCAAAATTTGCACGCTAAAAACATGTAGGCCTGTGGCAAGAACACTGAAACGCTGGTTTAATTTAAGGCCTGAACTTGCATCAGCTGCTTGATGCAGTTACTGAGTAATTTGGCTTTAAATTTATCCATATAAAACGTTAAACTCAGTGTTCGTTTCAATTTCCTGACATTTAAATTTTCAAAATTAAGCTATTCTTCCGAATGGATTAAGTATTTGTTGTAAACACTTTCTAAAATATGCAAGAAAATCCTTAGAAAATTGCAATTTGATATATGAAGAGTCTATTCCCCACAGCATTGCTCACTGGTCAGTTCTGCATGATGCAATAAAGTATCATTACTCTTCACCTGTAAGAAATTCCCAATGAAAGGTAGCGGGATCGGTCCCGGTGGATATTTGTGTCGCAGGACGATGTATTCGTTGTAAAGATAATAGATTAGGGCATGGAATATAAATACGGTAATAGCGATAAGTACAGTCATGAAGACGACACGGATTGCAAAGTATTGCTTTACACAAACAAGTTCAGTTTTTTTCGGTGAGAAATGTCCGGAAAACAAAAATTAAAAACAGAGTTGACTTTCTCTTGGCGAACTGCATTGGGAAGAGAATTTTTAATGTTTCGAAGACTTTCGCTTTTATATCGCTTTTTCTGATCTTAATGGATCGGTAATTTCACTTACCAGCCATGTCATTCATTTTTTATTTTCCACTCTTTTATTTAAGATGGAAAAATGAGGAACGAAAACAGCAACAAATGGAAGTGACACACAAATTTACTTATTTATTTTGGCCGTCTCTTTCCAAAAACTTGTTCAATTTGGAGACGCATCAGAGGCGAACAAACACAATTAAAATTTCGGAAAAACAGCGTAATTATGAAATGGAGGAATCACGGCAATCCTTCATCTTGATTCACATCGCGCGGTTAAGAGAAGCATGATCATTAGATGACCTAGTTATACTTCCACTCAGATTCAGACCGTACGCCTTGTCTTTAAACTCATTTTTGACACTTTCATCCACACTTTTGTAGAAATCATTGATTTTCTTCACTCGATCGATATCCTTCATCGCTGGATTCATTAGCACTGCCGACAACTGCAAAATTTATTTCTTTTCAGATCAAAACTTGAATATTTTCTTTAGTTTCACACACTTGGCTTCTTGTCCTAATTGTCAATGTAAATTTTTGGCGATTAAAGAAACTACAGTGAAGTCCTAAATGAAAGCAATAATTAGGCATAGGCTCAGGCTCAGGTTTAGGCTTAGGCTCAGGCTCAGGCTTAGGTACAATACATTCACTTTGCAAATTTCATTTCTGTTTTTGAATTAGACTGGTAGTGTTTGCAGATAAACAGTTAGTATCAATTAGTAATTCCGCAGACCATGCAAAGAGAAGACATTTTAAAGTAAGAAAAACCTTTGCAAAAACAGCTTTCGCTTCGTCAGACATGCCTGCGACGACAGCATGAACTCTCTCACGTGTTTCTCTTTCTTCTAACTCCTTCGTCCTTCGGTAATTATTGTACAGCTCCTATAAAATTATGTTTTTCTCCAACCCATAACATTTTACTTTGTCGCTCACCTTTCTGCTTCAGTAAATCGTCAACTATTGTGAAATTTCGTTCCACCTGATTTTTGCTGTCCAAGGTTAGCATTAATTGATCAAGTCTGTCTTGTTTTTGCTGGAAGCTTTCGTCTGGATTTGAAGCGATTTTGTGGAACTACAAATTAAGTTGTTCCAAACTTTGCTCACTTTTTGTATAATTGCTTGCTTAAAACTTGGGTTCAACTTCAAGTGATTCAACAAATTGGTATCCTCAACCAGCAAGAAATAATCTACATGAAAAACTAAATAAAACTTACTTTTTTCTGTACATCATCTGATGTTCCGCTTAGGAAATCGGCCAGGTTAGGTTCCCCGTGAACCGAAGTATCGTAATTATTTTTCCTTCCTGTTGTTGGATTCAAGTCCAGGACACCACTATTTTTTTTCATATCCGTAACATATCCAGCATATTCTCTCTGGTTTGTAAGGAAGGTTTGAAAGTGATGGCCTGTTGTTGGAACTGTGAAAGCTGAGATCGGTTGCTGAGTAAAGATTGGAAAGGGTGTTTGATAGAAGCTCGGGATGAATCCATATACCTGCAATGCTATTTGAATTTGGAGAGGTCATCTCTGCTACTGTTGCACATTTAGGCCTGATAATCCTTGCTAAGTAAATTGCAAAGGAAATCAAACTTTTAAATATAATCAGCTTACTGGAGTAAATATTCTCGAGTGTGTTCGCTGATGATAAGGGAATGGAATGGAGTTTTCCGCTACTTGCTGTTGATAAGGAGATTGGTATCGCCATTCTTGTAAATTGAACTGCCCATTGGTTCCAATGAAATTCAGGTAAATCAACGGTAACCAAAAAAGCCCCATTTTTGCTAGAAATGATAGAAATTAGCTGCCACTGCAGACAAGAACTCTACGGCAAGAAATTCGAAGATATATGTGGAATGAGGTCAACTGGTGAACCCAATTTTTACGTAAGACTTGAAAGAAATGGTGTGTTTTTTTTTCTTTCAGTAAAGTAAAATTAAATCGTTTCATGTCGCGAGAGGGACTTCAATAAAAATGAGAATGGCGTGGGAAGTGGGCTGCAGCGACTACTACCAAGTTGAAATGCATTTTGCCTGCCATTTGTGGTGCACAAAGCCATTTGATTTTGAATGATAATTGCAGACGACTCTTTTACCTAATCTTCTCGAGCGTTGAATTTCAAGAAACTATTTGAAGCCAGTCATTGCGGAAAAGGTCAAATAAAGAGTATAGAAGTAAAGAGGTCAAGTAGGAATATATATAAATATTCTAATCAGATTTTAAGTGTAAGACGGAAATGCACATATCGACCATAGAAAATTTTCAAAATGGCGATATTCCAATGAGATGATAAAATTTAAACGCAACTGATCGTTACCGTTGAAGGTCACCGAGTAATTACTGGCCTACAATGCAATTTGTTAACCTACTTCCGTTACCGGAAAGATTTTTACACCGAAAATTGGAGTGGTTAACTATAAATTTGCTCAGATGTTCTGCTTAGACTGATTAACTGATATATCACTTTTCATCTGTGGGCTGGAAGATTTCGTTAGTATGCCGTTGATAAAGTATAATACTTTGCAGTGCTTGAGTTGAAAGGATTGGTTTGAGACTGCCAATCACCTTTATAGCATGTCGCCCCCATATTTCGCTCTTTTTATTATTTATTAGACGGAAGAAATCTTTAAAAGTGGCAGAAAGTTCAATTATAAATTGATGCGAAGCTATACAATGGACCTTGCATGTCAGTTTTAGGTTCAGAAATTACAAAGTTTTTGCATCGCTTCAGAAACAGAATTGAGTACTGTAAGTGCTGCTTTATAAAAGACGAAATGATAGGATACAGAAACAGCTGTCAATACTGAATTGAAATGATATGAAACTGAAACAATTAAAAGGAACACTGATTGGACACCATAATGACATAGCGGGTCACAAAAGGAAATGAATTTGCAATTCCTAGGCAACGGTACAGAGCGACATGGTTAATAAAAGGATTACAAAATGATTATAATAATTATTTCAAAATCTAACGGATGAAAAATCCTGCTTTTTGCAACGGAGGATGCAAACTAATGTAATGTATTGTTAATGATTTTCAGATGAGAGGATGTAAGGATCAATGTTTGTAAGTGTTTTATTGCCAAAATGCTCACTCACTGTTCACAAATTATAATAATGATAAAATACTCGGATTGTGAGTCATATTGAAGTAACTGTGGAGCAGGACTGAAGTAACTTGAACTAGAGTGGAGTTCATATATCAGTGCTGTGTCACGGGTCGTACTACTTAATTTTTGGGGGAGTCGTCGTCGGTGTAGAAATCGCCATCAACTTATACAGAACCGAAAACTTAGTGTTCATTTAATGAGAGCATTAAATGCATGATATGAAGATTTATTTATACGATAGCTGCTGATCTTAGTTTACAACGATCACACTGAAGTTTATCAAATAATTATGGAATGAAAATTCAGCTTTACTTGTCTTTATATAAACAACTTCTTGTGGCAAATCAGAGTTCGGAGGATGTATTGTTTGTTCAAGAGAAACAAATGTAATAAATATTGTTATAAGTTAGGGATAACTGAGATAATTAACTGGAATAAACAATTAGCGCATCGCAGGCAGAAATAATGTTCTTTCTTGTAAGAAATAAATCATTCATCTACTTAGCATTAAGCGTTAGGATGCAAAAAATGCTGCAATTTTCCAATGAGAGTATAGCTGTCGGCTAGTTCAATCGAAAAACTGAATCCATTTTGTCACATCAAAGTTCGATGGGAACCTTGCACTGTGAAACAACTGACATTGCCCATGCTATAAGTGAGGATGAGCAGAGAATAATCGCAGCAAATCCTTTTATCAACACACATAAACCTTTCGCCTATTTTCTTATCGAACCGCAATGATCGTTTATTGATCGATAAGAAGCATCATGTTTCACTGTTAAAATAAGATCAACAATTCTACGGATGAATTCTCTGATAACGAATGAATGTGTGTTCTTGCATTCCGTGCGTTAATGTTTCCATATCGAGACGAGCTTGAAAAGTGTTCACATCCAGCATTGTCCATTCTCGAATCAACTGAAAGTGGAAAGCATCTTATCAGGTTCAAATAAGGAATTCATCTAGAAAACAAACTATCATCGATTGTGCTTAAAATTCAAATAAATCGCAAAAAACACAGATTGATGTAAAAATTCCCACAACTTTTTTCATAGCAATTGTATTCCGCGGTTGTCAGGAGTTCTGTACTCTCAGTACCGAGAAATTTCTGATACATACCAAGGCAGCCAATTATTTTTTGAGGTTAACTTCCATGGTCAGCAATGCCTTTAGAGAGCGAGCACACGGCATTTAAAATGTTAATAAAATTTCAATGAGATGTTAACGAATTCCCTTTTTAATCGCAAGTTTATTAATATTTTCGTCAGTATGAGAAGCTGTCAGACAAAAATGGATAGGCGTGTTGCCCTTAAATGCATCAAGTATGCAAGATGCGATGTAACAGTAAAGATATTCGCCACTTATGACGTCCAATTGAAGTATTTCGAATAAAATCAACTTTCAAATATTCAATAAATTTGGGGTGAAACTTTGGATTTTTAATGTATAACTTACGCTAAGGACTGGTAGATCTCTGCTGAAGCTAATTCGTCCAATATCTTGCAAATGGAGTTTAATTCGGTTTGGCTCAACACTTCCTTGTTCGATCGTCACAAAACATGGAATTTTAATTTACGATAATTGAACTGAGACATTACAAACCACATCACTTCGAATAATTAATATAACCACCAAAAGTGATACAATCATCAATTTTAAGCAAGAATATGAAGAACTCACCATTGTTCATCACAGTAGTCAGTGAAGCAGTGCTTGTGTTAGGCTCTACTGTAATATAACCGTATTCGCTGTGTAATTCTTGGTCGCTTGATAAATCCCATGCAAATGCTCTAAATGCAAACTATGACAAATCAGATTAGAAAGGCTTCATCTATTTCTCACTTCCACCTTAATTTCGTTATCGGCATAAGTAACTATTCACTGATCACTGTCCACCTTTCCATCTATCTTATGAATGACACCGTTTAAGGAAATCTCTCAACAAATGATCGAATTGTTTCGAATATGGCCTTACGGAATCGTAAATCATGTTTCTTCTGCTATCATAATGACCTAATTTGCGGCAAAACGCAAAGAAATGTGCATACATGTAATTCAGTGCTTTTAATGCTGTTATATGGTCGTCAGAAATTGAAATTTCCACTTGTTCGCCGTATGTGAATGTTGGTATCGTTGGGAAAATTGCTTTTCCACCATGTTCCGATCTCCATATACCGATCAACCATGCGACAGGTTGCAAATGAGAAGGAACACGTGAAACATCGAATCCTACCAAAAAAGTGAAAAAGCAAGACAAAGAATGTCGCCTTTGATCTTTATTAAAGAAAATCAGGTGAAAATTTTAAAAGTTCAAACTAAAAAGCAGTGGAAACGTCTGTTTGACAATATCAACAAATTGATGTTTTCGAACAAAAGTTGCAGAACTTTCCAAAAATTTAGAATTAATTAAAATGATTCCGTCTTAATGGTTCTGCTGAATATTTTTGGAAAATTTTAACTTTTTATTTTTATTTCCTCCAAAAACAACGAAAAAAAAGAATGTTTAAACGTACTCCGTTCAACTTTTTTAATGCAAAATCCGCATGATTTAGGACATGCTTTGATGATATAATCAGCAGTTTGACATAGTGAAGCAGATGATGTAATCCAATCCCGGCAATTGCTATTCGAGTCTTTGCAATTCTCACCTAAACTCTTTCGAAAAGTTCAACTCAATATGATCCTTTAAAATTCAATTTGTAATCAATGCGAAAAACAAGGAATTTGGAAAGAGATTAGTAGCAGAAATGAGAAATGATAGAATTTATGTCGGGAATGGGCATTAAATGTTACTTGAAACTAAGCTGAGGGAGCTAATAAATCGTTGAAATATGTGAAGCTGACCTTTGATAACATTTAATGCGGCAAAAGCCGAAAATAGCAGAAGGGGCATCATGTTTCAGAAGAGAGAAAAAGTTGAGTGAAGCAGGGGGTTTTCTTGTTGCAAAACAAATCCTTCATCAGCAAGAAAGGTGATGAATGCGACAATCACAGGAAGGACTGTGTGCCATAACCGGATTCCCGAGTACTTTTATCAGTGCTGCTTCTCACACTACTCTGATGACGATGACTATGACACTGAGAGACCCTTCAAACTCATTTGTTTATTGTTAACTGATAGCCAAGCGATCAAGTTCCAAAAATATCGAGGTCAGCTTTCCTTGTCCTCATCATCTGAATAAAATGTCCTAAATAAGTGTTCATGATGAGAGAAATTTTCGAGCATCGTGGAGAGGGTATCCAGGAAAACTTGTTTGCAAATTCATCACACATCTTTTTCAGGCATCTGAACGTCTTCCATGATCAATGAGTTGGGAATTGAGTTATTTTTTATTCGAAACTAACAAATGTCCAAGTTCAGTCGTTGTAGTGTTTGTGACATCTTGAAACTGGTGAATGAACAGTTCTTCAGATTTCTACTGACTTCGATATGAAATAATAAAGATACAGAATATGAACCTAAAAAATATGAACCAATCCGGAATCAGGAATGACGTAGGATGACCGATGTGTCAGGTTCAACGACTTTATTTTCACTTCATTATGCTGTAATGAAGTGAAAGTTTTCCTTCCTCGCTTTCAGTAGCTGGCAAATCAATCAACCAAATGTAATGAGTCAAGGGACTGATTACTATTAATCCAGTGAACTGGAAGTTCTGAGTGGTTCAAATTATACTTTGATGTTGTATTCCTTGGACACACACATCATAAACTTATTCCTATGATTGTTGCTCACTGAATTCCAAACCCTTTCACATATGTTTCAGCTCAAACTTGTCACCATAGCAAATTTAATTTCAATTACCGCAAGTTTCATTTTTAGAAAGAATTCATTTCAAATGAGCGAGCTGTAGAAAAGCTTTTCGAAATCTTGTTCTGAAAAAATAGAAGAGCAGGAAATTTTGAAGGTGAAGATTGGAAATAGACCGAATTTTTTCTGGACTTACCTCTCTCTACCTTCAAACTTTATTCGATTCCAGTAACTGGTTAGTCGTGTTACACTCTTTCAGCATGCCTGTTTTTTAATTCTGTTTTAAATGGCTGATCTTATGCTAATCGTTTTAATTCACTGAGAATCTAATCTGAATGCAATCAAAGCAAAAACAACAAAGTTGCGTGGATAGAAGAGAGAGAGGGAGAGGAAAAGGAAGGGGAAGAGAAAATTGACGAAAAACTGGTTGAATGCAAGGTGTCAATATATAATTACCGCCTGCTCTTTCAAGCTTCTGATGAAAAAAACAGGAAAAGAGTTATATAGAATGAAAATGAGCTTTTCACTCTGGAAAGCTCATTCAGTCCTTTTCAGATTAATTCTCAGCTTTCCCTTACTTTCCGTTTACTCTCTCAATTACTCCTTTTATCCTCTCAATACCATTCGCCATGTTCAACGTTTAAAACCATCACTGACAAGTTAATTATTGCCTTGTTAGGTAATCACTTTCTTTCCTAATTGCTGCTTATTTCTCATTGCTAATTACCATATGAAATTCATCAGCAAATCGTTTCTTTTTCAAAAAGAAATCTGTGGAAGAGATTTCTTGATTGACCGAACGATGAATTTCATGCCTCTCCAGCTATCTTCAAGATGACCAAGCACTCTTGGTGGCCATACAACTGGAATGGCTAGTTGTCGTGTGACAGCTAAGCTTTGAAAACAACTTTTCCAGAAATCTCTAATAAGATAAGGCATGAGCCAGTGGCAAAGTAGACAAGTCTTTCTCGGTAATTGTTTCAGTAAATTGGAAGTGGAAATGGATCATTCAAGATAAATTGTGGATTACGAACGAACGGGATTCTTTCGGTTAAAGAAGTGAATGCGGAGTATTATACCAATAAACGAAATGGAAAATTATTCCAGCAATTTTTGAATGGAAGCAGGTCTAACAAGCAAGTTGGTTATAGATGGCATTCCACAGCACTTGTGTAGTTGGAAAAAGTGGTCAGTAGTGAGGGCGAATAGCACTTTGCTATACTAAAGCAATTAATGCTAATTTGCCGAGTACAGCCTACTGCAGGTTGGCTATAGTTGTCAGGATATTTATTAAGGCATTAAGAAAAATGCCCGCTTCCAGCTTCGCACAAATCGACCACCTCACCCAGTGTCAAAGAATTTATATCTCTATGAAAGCAGTTTACGATATTGCAGTCTATCAGCTACAGAAGTATTACAATTTTCTCGTTTCCTGTTTAAAAAGTTGGTTCATGTGAAACCTCTTTCCTTCGGATCCTTGCTTGAGATTGAAAAAAACCACAAATACTCGAACCATTCATTGACGACGTAGCGAATATTCGATCTCCTATTTTTCATATTGATAACAGCTGCTATATTGGATCACTCGGAGACCTCACCTGGAAAGGCAGTCCCTTTCCAGGTGAGATACGTGGATGATCCACGGATTTCTTAACATAATAGTATTTAATTTTTGCTCGATAATCTGCAAGATTTGATCTTCGAATTTTCATTTTCCTTCACATCATTGATAGTGTTTTCAACTTTATTCTTTATTCAACAATTGAATAATGAGATGTTCATACATTACTGGCGTTGTGGCGTTTTGGTCCCGAAAAGAAAATTATAATATAATATTCCAAGAAAATTTTTAAAATAAGAATTACGAGCGAAGAGGATTCATGTCTGTTTCCATACTTATTCTTACTTACTACAAATTTCAGTTAATGGATACTTCTGGTTTAGACTTTAATGCCTTTCCTGCACATCCTGAACAATCAGTGGATTCGAATTATCGTGGAATGCGTATAAAAGTATATAGGAACGGTGATCAGTATGACATAGGAACAACAGTGGTAATTTGTCGAAAAAGATTTAAACATTGGCTGACTTTTCTGGACTTTCTTACTACGAAATTAAATTTAATGGCTCCAGTTCATGAATTCTATCGAACGGATGGCCTCCGCATACGATATGTTTGTTTTAAATGAATATTAAAGACCATATCGTATACTTATTTGAGCATCATTACAGTTACAAACAACAGTCAATATCCCGGAAATGTAAGAAGGAATAAGAATTTGTTAGTCCAACTGTCAATGACATATCATTTCAAAACATCACTAGTAACTCAGTGAAGAAATTCTTTTCTGCTTTGTAGTTTGCAGAAATTGAAGCCGGAGAATCATACGTTGCCGTATCTCAAGGGCCATTTCTTCACAAACCGTACGGCTTGCCACCTGAAGGTCATGAAGTACGCTTTATTCTTTCTAAAATCTATTTCTTCATCATGCATTGAATCCTTGACCGCGTCAAATAAAATGGACGAACTGATCAAGTGGTTTTATCACCATTATAGAAGTGGAATATCAGCCCAAAAATTGAATCACCAGAACAGAGCACTCTCGGTTCCGCTGAATCGGTGGATATTTATCTGAAGCAACGCGGTTACACTTCTCGAACTGGCCTTCCATTTCCCTTCGATGGTGGCGTTTGCGTCAACCACTCTTTCATGGATCTTGGACTTAATCGTGACCCTTCTTCCAATCTGCCTACTCATCAACATCGGAATGAACAAGTAAGCTAGCGCTAACGAATTCTTTAAAACTCAACAAAAATGAACAAATGCGTCACACTTTCGAGTAAAATAATAAACTTAAAAAAGGTTTTCAACCGAAACAGAAAGAAGCTCGGTTGAAATTTTCGTTCTAAATATGATGACTGTTTCTGAAACAGTATGAGGCATCACTGGTTTGAAGGGTCTAAAATCTTGAACTCGTGGAGGTGAAAGCAAGGGAGTCTCATGGAAACTTCGGAAAACTTGAGAGCTGAAATTGAGCAAAAGAAGTCGTCCACAAACAGATTTTTTTCTTGAGCAAATGGATTGTTCAAATTCTAGGCTTGGTTCGAAGACTGGCTTGAAGATATGAGAATCTGATACAGCAAGAATCACGAAAATCAAGTTAGAAGTAATTTGGTGCAGTGGATAAATGATTCTTGCTGAACTGTCAAACTTGGTTTTTTGATAATCTTTTAATCGACTTTAAGGAAGATTCAAAGTAAAATTTTATGCCACAATAATTTCTTGCTGCCATTTGTCTCCTCACTATTGACAGCCTGGGTTTTGTTTTAACCAGTATCTAGAATGATCAGCAGCTCGTGATCCATTTAATTTTCTCATGGTGCTTTAGTTTTACTTCGGTCCATGTCACGCATGCTTGAAACCTTCATGTTTGTAAGATTCACATCAGTGATGCCTAGTCGCAAACCTGTCTCCTAGCCTATTTTCTCTTATTTCCTTTGAGTCCAGCACATACCTCTTTCTGTTTTGGTAACTCCATTTCTTTTTAAATTCAAGATAAAGGATTTTCAAACCTTTCTTTATCTATTTTCTTCTTCTTGTCCAGTTAAAGACCAGTAGTCTTCCCTTTTCTTCAGTTAAAAAGTATTTTCACTAAAAAAGCTAATTTGATGATCCTAAAAAGTAGTAATATTGAAATTTCGAGAAATTTTGTTACAAAACCTTTTCAAATTTAGAAACCAGAAGAAAATATTTGGAGAAATGGAGAATCATTGGAGGAAAACGACAAAAAGTCGGAGGTTCCGAGAAAAGAGCAGCAAAAATCTGATTCACAGGCAGTACCACACTCTAACTCAGGTCCTGCGACCTGCTACATTGAATCTCTAGGATCTGTCGCCCAAGTTAAGAGCAATGCGCCACTGTGCGAAACTGCGACACCGGGTGAAGAACATGACAACATTTTGAGTCATCCAATGGCTGAAAATAATTTGTATAAAGACCCAACAACCCATGGTGACTGTAAGCCTAGTGTAAAGGAATATGATGAGTGTGGAGCAGCACTTCAAATTCCAGATCGTCTTCGAGATTTTCTGATCACACAGGATGCTGAAAATTGTGGCTCACTGAGAACGATGCAAACGACAAATGCTCTGGCAACGAAAAAACCTGAAACCGTCATGACTGTGGCAAATGATGAAACAATGATTACCGAACAGAATAAAACAGTAATGAATGACAATGTTTCCGAGGGACAGAAGAGATGTGATCCTGTGAATAGCAGTGAAAGTGCTGATAATGCACAGATCTCCTTGACACCAGCAAATAAGGTCGCAGGCGCTCAACTACTAGCAGAAAGCCCAGAAGTAAAAGTGGCACCGCTTTCGGATGGCGCCAGAATCGCAGATCCGGTGCAGGATTCTACTGAAGTGAAAAGACCGATTGCCACGCTCAATGATAACGCTCCGTCAGCAACAACAACTGATAGATCATCTTCATCTGCTAATATCAAGGATCAAGAATTGAGGACGGTGTCTTCGAAGAATGCTGGAGATGAAAGAGGTAGCACTACAAGTTCAAAATCCAATTTAAAGGAATACTCTGATAATGTTTTTATAGAAAGAAACTCGAAAGAACAGAGGAAGAGCTTGGTGAGCAAATTTGAAAAGTCTTGGAACTTTGTTTTAGAGCAGAATTTGAGAACAAAATTAAAAGAAAATCCGAACCAAGAGATAAATTCAGAAATGGAGCAGGTTGATAATCAAGTCAGAGATACTTTTAAAAACAATACTACATTAGCTGAAGTTTCCAAGAATTTGACAGAACCAAAGTCATTACCTACACAACGAAGTGAGTCTCGTTACATTTCTGATAATTTTGGACATGATAAAGAGAATGGTGGTGATAGGAAAAGTCAACTAAGTCACGCAAACGTCATTTATGGATGTAAAGCTGTAAGGGAGGATGCAGCATCAAATTCGAACAAAGTTCAAGATTCTGCAAAAAATTCATCAGGAACCAATAGAAATTTACGCAGTGGAAAGCATGTTAATTTAGCAACTTCTCGCGTTGTTGACATAGATTTGGAAACGAAATTAAGAAATGGAGATTCGGGAAGAGGTCTGGAGGAACAGCTAAGACCTCCAAAACCGACGGCTACATCCACGACATCTGCCACCACTGCAACTGTCATCAGTGGTGTAGTTGCGAGTAACAGTATGACTGATATCACCCATGCTATCGCGGCCTCTAGAGATGCACTCGTGTTTAATACGGAAGGACGAACAGAAGTGCCCAACCAGCAGCAGAAATATCGATTACCTAGCGAAACCACCTTTGAACCAGACTTTACTCCAAGAGACGGTCAGATACAAATAAGCTCAGCTCCTGTGAATAGCTACCATAAAATTAAAATTGACTTTGATCTGAACATAGGTATTTGTGGGTTATCATCACAAAGTGGTTACGACCCTGACTTTAAAGACTTTGACTTTATCTAATGAAGCTGAAAATTCTCGTCTTGAATCGCATTAGGAGGAAAATAAAATCTCTAATCACTTACTACATCGGCAAAGTTTCATCCAGCTTCCACGTTTAAGCAGTCATTCTTTAAACTGCTAACGATTCTTGCTGACATCTCTCTGTCTTTAAACTGCTAACGATTCTTGCTGACATCTCTCTGTCTTTAAATAATTCACTTTCTAGTTTTACAAAATTTACTGATTGTTAAATAGAAAGCACCAAGCACCGAAACGTTTTGGAGAAGTATCGGTAAAAATGTGATATAATTTAAAACAGAATTATCTGTGAGCCCTTCCGGCTACTCGGTTACAATTATGTACCTTACCTGATATTTCTAAATCCAGCGATATTCAACCAATAAAGTGAATTAATGTTAGTTGTGCACCTTCTTTGTCCAATCATCGTTTTACATTGTTATATCCAAATATAAACTTGTTTCAAACAACTCATAGACGAAGGACTTTGTTCAGTGAAATATCGAAAGCGGAATAACAATCATGTTGTTGCCCTTGAATTTAATCTTTCATTTGATTTGGTGTGAACCACTTTTGCACTTGTATTTAAACCACCGGATGACTTGATTCGTTTCATGATTAGTGCTATCACCGGACATCAATGCGACCATCAGTGAGATGAACGAAGCTGGAGCTTGCTTTGATAAATTCGAAACATTATGATTGATATATTTGATAAAATTCTTTGATGACAAATATTGCTGGATCTTGTTGAATTACTTATGTTAATTTTTTAAAGAAATTCTGGAGAAAACTATCCATCTGTTTCACAGTCGTTCAATTTCAGCAAAATGAAAGGAAAAAAAATTAAAATCTCTCTCAGGTAAACGAATCACTTCACACCCTTCGATTAAATAAGCTCATATGTCAGTCTAAAACTTTCAGCATGAAAAATAATGAAGCGATGTAAGCTCTCTTAATTTCTATTTCTAGTCAGTTACAATTTTACTCAAATTTTTTATGCAAACGGTGGGTGAAATTAAAAGCATCCTGGATCTGCACAGAGAACTCATTCAAATATTCCAGTGAAAGTAATTATTACTGATGTTGAATAACATTGGAGGTGTGTTCCACAAGAGAAGTTTTATTTTGGAACAGACCTTCTGGTACCTTTGGTTCTGGATAAGCTTACACGCTTGAAACAACATGTAGTTTCAAGCAAGTGTCACGGATACATCATAATTAATTGGTTTACCTGTTACAAGTCAAGTTCATGAACTCTATAAATGCATTTCTGCTTTAATTGGATATTTTAGCAGGGTGTTGATGCGTCTGTTTCGGTGTAATTTGTTATTGTAATATGCTACCTACCATGCTCATAAATGTTCTTGCTTTGATTTTCGATAACTAAAACCGTGGTCATTTCAAAGAAGTTTATTTTCAAGCAAAATTAAACTGTGAATCAATTTCAGCGTTTTTTCAGATAAAATTTTATAGTGATTTAGAGAATCAAAAATATCAGAGTGAAACTGTAATAACCGTAATTCAACCTCGATTTTTGCTCTCGAGACGTTTGCTGAAAAAGCTACTTTCAAACTATTTTCTTTAGTACCTTTTAATTAATGGAATGACAGAAAAAACTGCCGCGAAAATATGCGAAATTTACTCAATTCCTTTCTAAATAAATTGTATTGCAGTAATCAGAAAAACTTACGGAGCTTTCAAGAAGCTTAGTAGTTCTATTAAGGCCTCCATCGTTGCACCAGGAATTCTGGAAAATACACATCAAACTACTTTCTATCAAAATGAGAAAATCCAGAAAAACAATTTTTCGAAACCTGGATGCTGCAGCAAGATTCTGAGGCTTCCAAAACTCCAGCTTTTCCTTGTATTCCGCCGAGATACAATTTAGTTTTGAATAATCAAAATTATCCGGAATAACAGTATCACATTCCTTTCGTATCCGCTCCACCTAAAATTGTTGCTGCCATACACTGAATTTAACGGATCGAAATAATACTGTAGAACAGAACCACAAGCGCGGATTCATAGTGTAATGAATTAACCCGCAGTTGAGAGATTGATACGGGTCGGCCGGGCAAAGATAGCTGCATGAAGAATGAAATGCAACAGTTTCAAATACCTTGGTTCAACCAACAATCTTCGACAATGACCGTATGAAAGAAGAATTCTAAGCAATAAAAATAGCTGGCATCTAGACGAAATGGGCAAAAAGTACAGCAGAAATAACTTAAGATAAGAAGATAAAGTGACCGCCTTCAGTCCAATGGATAATAAAAGGAAATGGAACACAACAACTTGCATCTATGGAGCCGAATGCATGAAGATGCTACACAGTAGCGGACCCTGCAATCTAGAGGGACAAACGCTAAGAAAAAAAAGAACCACAAACAAAAGCTTTCTGGAGTTAAAGTAAAACCGATCCCCAAAAATAATGCATTTAGCAACACTTTGCTTGCTGATTCTAAATAATCCATATTTTTCAGGAAAATGAAAATGACGCCCCTGATTATTATCATTATTACCTTCGCTAAAGATTTGTCCAGATAAAAATGATAAAATGCTTCTATCTTCAACCGACTCTCAATTTCTTCATTCTCAAACAATTTTTCTAGGTCAGCAGAGGCTGCTTTCCGAATCTCCATGAAGTCTATTTCATAACAACATAACAAATCAAACGCACTGTACACTGCAAATAAACAAAATCTTTGTTTTAAATAATTGGAAATCACCTATACAAGAAAAAGTCGAAAATCTGCAAGTGAAACCAAAACGGGTAAAAAATGAATTATGTGTCAAATTGAGACAATTTTTGAAAGCATAAAATTAGATTCTCAAGAAGATGCTCATGCTATTTTCCTCGCCTAATTCATACCAGCATTTTGTTTCTGACCTTTTGTTGTTCGAGCATTTTCTAGAAGAGGTATATATTTTTTCCAGAAATTCATCGGATATCTGATGGATTTTAACAAATCCAACGTTTTATTGTAAACAGAAAGCATTTTTAAGAAGTGATTATATCGATGCACGGATACAGCACCATGTTGATAACCTTTCTCCGTCAACCTTACATCCGCGTTGTCTGGTCTGTAAATCACAACTTTATAATTTCCACCACATTTTTGGAATCAAAAAGCAACGGTTATTTGGTTAAAAAGCAAAAGAACTATTAGGATAAAAAAGTACCGAAGATGTAATCTTAGTTCAGCTCTTGATGTAAACATTCGATACGGCTCTGAAGTACCAAGACTGGTCAGATCATCAATTAACACACCAATATAACCTTCCGTTCTATCAATAATAAACGGTTTTTTATTTCGAGTGAATGCTGCGGCATTTATCCCAGCTACAATGCCTGAAATAAAGAGCAGCAAACTAAGATATTGATTTGATGATAATCAACTTTTATTTAATGACAATCACCATAAACCTCGTCCCAATTAGTGTCAACAAATCCTGTTATTCGCCTCATCGACCTTCAGTTGTTAATTCGTGGACTTGGACTTTAAAATGCAAACTTTTCCTTATCTAAAAATTATCGGAAAACCAATCACATGTCATAAAAATACCCTATGTTTAGAACTGTAATAAAACTTGAAAAATCAAAAATCAAAAAAGGTAACATGAAAATTAAATTTTAAAGGCAAAAAAATTAAACAAGCCCTGCGCTGCTGCTTCTTCGTAACCCGTTGTGCCATTAATTTGTCCTGCGAGAAATAAACCGTCCACAGTTTTGGTTTGCAAAGTTGGCTTAAGCTGCTTTGGATCAATATAATCATATTCAACGCCATAGCCAGCTTCTGATATTTCGACATTTTCTAAACCTGGTACGCAACGATACACTTTTAGCTGTACTTCTGGTGCAAAAGTCATCGACGTACCTTGTGGGTAAATCAAATCAGAATCTAATCCTTCCTGTTCCAAAAAAATCTAAAAAATTTTTCATGTTCGCTGTTATATATTATCTGATTTTAACAAAATCACTCATTTCTTTCAAAACTTGCAAGTAAAATATTACGAAATCTAAAGACGAACCCTGTGATTTAAATGAGGGAAACGGATCACTTTTGATTCAAGAGATGGACAGTAACGCGGGCCATTTGCTTCACTTCGAATGTAATTACATTCGTTGAAATTTTCAAGTATCACCTCAGCAAGATGATTATTTGTGTAACCCAAATATGACGGTAACTAAATTTGAACCAATGCAAAACAATAAGATCAACTGACAACAAAAATGCAGAATGATAAAAATGAAAATTTTGCTGCAAATCAAATTACTTCAAAATGCTGAAATTATCCATAGAAAAATAAATGAAAAATAATAAAGAAATAATCGGCAGATGAAAACGATCACAGACTAACTTGTTTATGGTAAGGAAGCCAAACATGCTCAGTCAAGAAAGAAAATGGAATCGGCTTCCGATCCGGATGCTGAGGTGCAAATTTACTAAAATCTATTGTTTTCTTAAATAAACGTGCTGGAGTACCTGTACGAAAACGTCCCAACTTGAAACCAAGTCTCTTGAAGGTTTCAGAAAGTTTTGAACTTGCCTGCAAAACAGTTTTTTTGCCTTCAACATTTAACTGCCAAAACACAACCTGATGATATTTAACTGAGAAATATGAAGTTTTTGCATCCTCCTATTGAAAACAGAAAAGTGTCGGTTCATGGCTAATAATGCGAAAGTTTGAGAAACCAAGCCGCCAGTTTCGATTACAAATCAATTTTAATTTTCTGCTTAACTCATTCACACTAATTTTACTTATTTTTTCACCATCAAAACATTCGAAATGTAAGGAATTTTCAAACCACAATAAAAATGAGAAATTTTCAATGAAAATGAAAAACAAAAAAAAGATAAAAATTGCCCATAAAAAAACTACTTTTTCACCTAGACGCCCAGCAGCATAACTTTCTGATCCGCGAAAAAGTTTCCCGCCTAAAAACGTTCCAGTAGTTATCACAAGCGCCTTTGCCTTTAAAATCTGAAAGTGAAAAATCAGAAATAAAATTCTTGAAAAAATATAAAAAACTTTTTTCGAATCCATTATAGTTGACACGATGTATTTAAAGCTCTAAAGTAAGCATAATTGTACTTGATTATCAGCTACAACTCCAGCAACTCGCGGTGCTTCTCCTTCTTTATACTTGATAATCAGATCATCAACCGCTTTTTCCATTACATGCAAACCTTTCGTACAGTGTAGAATTTCCTATAAGACTGATTCCATGCAATTTGAATAATACCAAAAAAAAATTTTACTCAAGAAATGGAATGTAATTAGGATTACAAATAACCAATAACTTTGCTTAAAAAATTGAGCACCTTTTGATGTTTGGAACTCATCTCAAACATACACTAGAATTTATTAAGTTTATGATGATAAAATGTTACATATTGCATGTGTTCTTTGTAAAGTTTTCTGTCAATTTGTGCTCGAAGGCCTAGCACAGCTGGTCCATGTGACGAATTCAGTGCGTGATAGTTTATGGATGATTTATCACAAATTCTTCCGCACAGTCCATCCAATGCGTCCACTTCGCGTATAAGATGTCCTTACAAAGAAAGAAAAATTTCCGACTCTTACAGTAACATATAATTCTTTAATTTTCTCCCCTTCAACTGTTCTTGCCACTAAATTCTTCAATGAACTAGACGCACCCCTGACAAAAGAAATTCTTTCACTTCAAACCATTTTTCTTTCTCGCAGCAGAATCAGAAAACCCAAAGATTACCTTTACCAACGCCACCAAAACTCGGATTGCACGACATTTCACCAATCGCATTTTTTCTGTTAGTTAACAACAATGTATTAGCAGAACATCTTGCAGCCGCAGCTGCAGCTTCACAACCAGCATGTCCTCCACCAATTACAATAACGTCATATATAACTGACTCACTCCCAGCTGCCAACAAAGGTAATGTTCTCCGAAGCATGCGCACCTCCAAAATGTAAACTATTAAACTGGAATACTGTACGCATATCATGATAAAGAATCATCCAATGTCGAATGCAGACACAAAGATCGACCGTCTGTATATACTGTAGATATAAAAGCTCATTTACACAAAATTCTCGACAAAAATCCTTCTTCTACTTTTTTGGTTGAACATAGTCTTGAGTATTAAATTTGGAACACTGTTTTAATATGAACCGACGCTGAAACGTGACAGAGAAATAGTTATATATAGCTGCAGAATCCAGACTTTACACTCGCATATTGGATACGGCCCCAAAATCACTTTTTTTTTTCTGAAAAATACCGAAATGCAAACATCCACTTTCCGTAGCAAGTTGCCGTGAAATAAAATCAAGAAAACAGTAGAATAAAGCATCATTAAGAAATTAACAGAATGCGAAATCGAAGTACAGTGGGATCATTAGGCAAGCATCAGAAAGAAAATGAAAATATGAAATTTTGAATGAAACCTATAATAAAAGTGTCCGTTCATCTGATTGAGCAGCAAAATAGTGACAATATGGCACACACTTGAGTGATTACACGGTTTTTTAGATAAAAAAGGAAAAAAGACAAAATTTTTACAAAAACTAGTTTACACAGACAGAGCACAAAAAGAATGAAATGAAGTGAAAAAATTGCTGAGACAGACTAAAACACCATTCTTAAAAAAAATCCAGTAGAATTTTAAGCACCTTGTTTAATGGTGAAGTCATCACAAAGTTTTACGAATCAAAGATTCTACGGACTGAAGACGGACTGAGCAAAGTATCGCGTTCCTTTGGTGACTGGAAAGCCTTCATACTGATGGGTTAACTGTCCTGGAAACATGATCGCATACCCTAAAGTAACGATACTGGTAGGAAGTCAGGTCTGAACTGTAAAAAATGTTTTGATTCAAAAGTGTAAAAAAGTACCAATCTCATCAGCTGCAACTGTGCAATTCAATTATAGCTGCAAGTAAATTTCTCAAAATAACGCAGGAAAATAAAAGCCACGCCCAAGACAAAATCAAAAGTGTAAAAAAGTACCAATCTCATCAGCTGCGACTGTGCAATTATAGCGAACATAACGAATACTACCACCTTCGTAGTCCTTACCGCGCTTGTTCAAAGGAATATTCACGGAATACACTGAAGTGATGTGGTGTGCTTGAAAAGATTGCTCTCCTTGCTTGTATCTCGTGACAAACATAATTATTTTTTCTGCCTACAACAACTAGTGAATCTCTTTTATCATCTGCCCAGATCACCTTTCAAAATGCCAATAAAAGCATTAAGGAATTGTCCAAATGCAAAAAAAAAATCAAAATTTTTTTATCAACGCTACACTATTACTGCGAGCATATATATCACCATCCAGGTGACATGCCTACGCAACAATTCACCAAATTAATGCTTCGTAATCCACTTAAAGTGACTACATCATAGAAGGAAGAATGTGTAATCCCCACTTCATGGCAATTTATTGACACTGTCCAACTAATCACTAATCCAACTAGAATAAAACAGAACAAAGTTTTGTGAAAGATTTAGGCTTCAATTCATGGCTATCCTTGCAAATTATTCTGCCTAGGCCACTCGGATATAAGCAACAACTTGAGATCTTTATTAGAACAACAGTGCTTTCTGAATTGAACTGATAGCAGGAGATTTTTCACTGAAATTTACAATTTTCACAAAGAAAGAGGTGAGCCAAATCTAAAGTGAGCCAAACCGTCAGATTCACAAACAAGGTGGACAACACATTACAGATTTTTTACGACTGGAAAGTACCTCGTGATAGTATCCGGGGAAAAGTTTTTCTTGCATTGGACTAATATATTCATCAAGAAAGTGCAGCCATTCTTTTTCAAAACTTATTTGTTTCATGTGAATTACAACATCTGGTATATTTACATATCCATCAACAACACGGTCGACCTATAAAGATGACCCATTCAAATAAATTTTTTCCAGAACAACAAATCTTTTTGAATTAAACTGATAGCAAAAATTTTTCACCGAAATTTACAATTTCTCAGAACAAAAAGATATTTAATGAAGTTTCTCACCTAATATTCCACATACAAGGAATTTTTTTTTGGTAAAATGAAGCTAGTGCTTCTTAGAGATCTGCTAGATGACCATGATTTGTTTTATATTTCGATCACTGCCTACAAAAAATTTACTTCATTTTTTCCAATTGACCAATGTTCATAATACTCCACTTCTTCAAGTAACTCTTTCGTGAAGTTTTCAGACATTAAAGGATAGTTATAAACGTCCGAACATGGCTCAGAGGTGTAATTGCTATTCCGTGATTCATAATATTTTTGGTGTATGTAACGTTGTTCCCACAACTGAAATAATGAATCACATTATGAATTGAAAAATGTAGAAACAACAACTTTGCATAGAAAATACGGTAATTTTATATAACATTGCAAAAAATTTCATCTTTCTTGTAATAAGTCTTGACTGATTTAATGAACTGACATATCGATTTTTGAATATTTCGTACATCTCCGGATGTAATCTCTCACGATTGTTGACGAAGTCTTCAGTATCAACTACAAACCCATAATAGTGCTGATTGTCAACATACATAAAATGTCCCTAAAAAGTTAATGTTTTTTAGTAGTTGACTGTAATAGAAAGCATCAAATTTTTGTCAGAAAATTTAAACAAAGAATCGTCTAAAATCTTAGAAAATCAGTCTATTTGAAAATTACACATTAACTTTAAGGAAATCTATCGATTACCATCGCTCGCGCAAACTCACAAAAACTCATATCGGCATCAACGATAACGTTGTAGCTATAGCTATTCTCAAGCATCATGACCTGAAGTTTGCGAGGTTTTTGCATTTTCTTAGAAAAGCGAAAATAAACATGACAACAACGCTACATTAACATATAAGTGAAAAAATTAGAGAAATACATATAGACTTATTATATTTGTTTGAAAACTCCAGCTGAAAAACTGTTTCGAGTAATAAACCTTATTTTTGTCGAGAAGTACAGCCTTACTAATGTAAGGAACGTTCCATATTCCCACTCTTGTCCCTTCTACTATTTCAGTATAATCGTCTGAATGTAAGTAGTACCCATTATTGTCCAATGCACCCCAAAAGTTTGAAAAAAGCTTGTTCGAGGGAGTCAGCAGCGGTGCAATGATACCGCTGAAAAGGATAGTTCAAAAATGTCAAATTTTTGCAAACTAATTCAAATACAATCCGTCAATTATTAATGACAGTCACAGCAAAGAAATAAATATTTATACCCCAAAACTCATCTCAATGTTTCTGGGACACCAGAACATCTGAAAATCCCACAACACTTACGTTTCAAAAATCTGCCACTAATTACTCTTGTACTGGATTTAACAAAATTCATACAATTTCCCTGCAATGGCAGTGTCGACCAACAGCTGTAGAGTTGCAGGAGTTATCAGATGAGCATCACCATCAACCATGAACATGAAATCATTCAACGTCTTCTTAGCAAAAATCCTGCAATTCAGAAAAGTAACATTCTAGAATTATTCTGTAATGATAAAAAAGCATTTGGAAAAAATTATCTAAAGAGGAATACAAATTACACCGAAATTTTATAAAAAAAATTGGACTAGGAAAATAGAAAAAAACAACTGAAAACACCAACAAAGCAGCTTTTCTGGACTCTCTTTCATCCAATTCAGTGCCATTATTGTTATATGCAACTGTTCGATACAACAATTTAGCATTTTTCAAAAACTCTTCCACCTAAACGAACTGTGGTGCAAAATTTGCAGCATGAAGCTATTATGACTGAATATAAGAACAATATGATTCTAAACAACAGAAACAAAGCCTTTCGTTAAAATCGTTAATAAATATCAAACCTTTCTCAGAAATAACACTGAAATTATAAACATAAAGGTAGAAAATGTCAAAAGAACTTGCAACACTTTTTTAATTGTAAAATCGAAAGAATAATTCAAAAGAATTTACCTCTCCCTCATTATACTTCTGATTGCTGTAAACATAACAGTCAATTTTGGAAGAGGGATAAGATATACGGCTTACTGTAGCCAAAAATTCTCGTATAAAAGGAATAGACCTAGTGATGAATAGTACCAGCGTAATTGATGGCCAGATCTTTTCTGATGTTTGCTGTAAAAAGAAACTACAGATACTGCTGCTATACTCTACAGACTACTTCATTTTCAAATACTAATAACATATCCATTCAGTCGAGGATGTATGAATCTGGAATTGCAAAAAAACTTACCGGCGATCCGGCCGAGCCGCATTTTATATGACCCTCAACAGCGGACCAGGCCTTACCGATATAGTTACCTAAATGATTCAATAGCTGACTTCCTTTCCTGGTTCCAAGGATTACTGATGGATGGGTATTTCGTACAAAGTTCTTCACCTAGAAAGACTTTAGCGGACGGAGCATTTATTCCAGAATGCTGCTTTTGCACACATCAAAAATCAGTTTTTTATTGTCCGTCAATTTTATTGAAGAACTTAGAAATTATTAATAATAAGATTAAGCAACAAAGACAGAAGTTTTAACAAAATTGTAAACCTACATATGCGTAACCTTTGTCATCGAATGAAAGTGTGACCTTTGAGCTGGCGCCATCAGTGTTTTGAAATAATACTCCTTTCATGTCATATGTCAATCCTAGAGTGTTCTATAAAAGAAATTTAAGATAATAGACAAGTTGCAAGTATGGCACAGTTCAAAAATCTCTTTAAAAGAAAAAATATTTAATCTAGAAAAGTTCACCGCTGAATAATCAGAATACAAGCTGGTGTATGACAAAATTTTGCCATGCTGTGATCCAATAAAATCAAGCACATTCAAAATGTCTGGGACAAAACCAATTAAAGCGACTGGCCAAACTTCACTAAACAGTAATTCGAATGAACTGTGTCATTAACACATTCTCGAAACAGTACAGTTGGAAGGTATAGTATGTCAGATTGACATTATGTATACTTGCCTTTGTGCTGACATCGGCTTCGGTGTAAGCAATGCACGACAGTCACCGCACGCGTCGAAGAACCGGCTAATAATAGTACTTTCATCTGACGTAATGATAGCATCAAATCTAAACAGATGTTCTCTCAAGTTAAAAAAAAATTTTGACAAGAATCGATTCTATTTTCAAAAAAATTACTTTGCGATAAAAAAGTGATTAAAAATGTCAACCCATCAATGATGAGCAAAATTGTAGAGTTTGATATCCTGAATAGCTTCAGTTCTGACGTTATTATCCGCAATAACTTGCTGACGCCCTAAATTGGCAGGAAAACTGCATTTTTTCGTCAATTCAATAATAACTAATAATATATTGGAAGAAAATTATGAAAAACTTAGAAATAATGACTGGAGCTTGAATGGCACATCTTTACAATTAACTTGTCAACTTAGCACAACATCTAACAGCATTTGTGGGCAAGTTATTCCAAATAACGGGAGGCAAATACAAAATTTTCCCCTACATCGAGAATCTTGAAGTCAATATCGTAACGACGAGCTGAACATTTCAACCTTCCCAAAGCATCATCGTTGTCATTGTTCAGAACAAATGTAGCTAATTTATAAGCAGATGCCGAGTCATATTTGTCGGTTAATGACGATGGCAATGAAAATAGAAGCACAAGAAGCAGCGGATACATTGCTATTGGAGAAATGAATTTCGATAATTGCTGAAAAATCTTTAAAAATGTATTGTAAGGAAAGCAAACGTGGAAGTATTACGCATGAGCAGAATTATTGACGATTGTTTAGCTATCTTTCAACTGATGTCTGAACCATTAATGTACAAGAAAACTAGAACTTATTAATTTACATTGCGACAAGCTATCTGGGTTATTGCAACTAAAGAACTTGTATAATTCCGTTCTTCGATGCTAACTGTCATCCACCATTAAATTCCACAAATGAAATTTTAAAGATTGAATAGTTAATTAAAACATCATTATTTATCACCTATGTACTGTGGTAATGGCAAACCTTCACTGAAATGTCAAAAAATAATACATGGATAATGCAAAACAGTGGCATACATTGCACCCTGAGAATACTGGAAAACCGGAAACACCGTAAGGAAAAATATCACTGAAGAGACTCGAATTAATAAGAATATTGTAACATGTGCTTCGAATTTATTGCAGACAGCCATTGCAATGCATAAATGAAACGTTACGAACAAAAAATAGAACTGATAGAAACTAGATAGCGCGCAATGATATACTCAGTAACTGTAAGAAATAATACATTTACACAAATTCAAGACAGGTTTCAAGGTATAACAGTCTTTGATTACAGTAAAACGCTTGCTTAAGTTAGAGAAAAACTGCAGGAATCCATGACCGCAATTTCACAAGTGGGTAAATGTATGAAACAATGCAAAAGAAAAACTGATGTGATTGGGCAGTATTAAAAACTAAAATTTACAAAAATTCAATCACCTCCAAGCAACCTAAATCCATCACAAATCCAAATTCGAAGCGATATTTTAAAAAAGAAATGGTTTCAAATTTGAAAAAAAAGAAGTTAGAGGAAGATCAATAGAAGCATATAAAGCACAGAAACCAGCAAAACTTTTGGACCGAATTACGCCTTTCTGAATTATATCTTATGGATTAATAAAGGATACAGCAATATAACGAGTTCCTTGGGTGGTTTCTAAGCCTTCATGCAGATGTGTCAGACGACCCGGGAATATCATGGAATGACCTGAAAAATTAAAGTCCGAATCGAACAACTTGCTATTTTTTTTTTCTTGAAATAATTCAACTGCAGTTTATGCAGGTCAACTTAATAGAACAAAAGAATCATAAACAGTACGAAAAACAAAATTTTCGGAACATCTGGTTTAATAAGGCTACAAACTGATCTGAAAAGGTAGTTTATGAAATTTTAAAGGAATAGTATTACTTAGTGTAACAAACGATCAAAACATGCCACATTTGAAGTGGAGGTTTGGTAAACAAATCTCGAACAAAACAATTAGCTGACAAAAAGAATTCTCATAATGAAGCTGAGATAAATAAATGGAAATGTTGTTGATACCACTGATACATTACGGCAACTGTTATTGTTAAAATTCAAACTTACCAACAAGATCAGCATCAGAAGTGCAGTTATATCGTACGAAATGGACGCCGCCTCCTTCATAATCCACTCCTCGTTTATTCAATGCAATATCGATGCTGTATGTTGAAGCATCATGGTGAGGTACCAGTGAAGCTTGTTCCTCTGGTTTGTAACGCACAACAAACATCATGAAGGATTCCACTGGCTGAAAGTATAAATTTGAATTATGGAAAATTTTTTTATAGGTTAACTACAAAATCATATTTTGAAAACAATGCAATACAAAATTCCAAAAATTACAAGAATTTTGTGTTAGGGTAAAAATCCTTTCCATTTCAAATCAAAAAGCTTTGAAGAAATGCGTTATCCTAGCTCTGGTTCGAATCCTTAATTTTTATGTATTGGCTTGGCTATAATAGCAATGGTTAACACGTAACCTTTTTGTAACCAATAAACACTTTTTCCTGTATTGGACGAACATATTCATTCAATAAATGTAACCAATGTCGCTCGAAATCAATCTGCTTCATATGAATATCGCGAGTAGGTACGTTTTCATAACCACCGACTAATCTTTCGTCCTCAAATTTGATTTCACAATACGTAATTATGGCTCCGAATGGTCAAGCACAGAAAAAAAATTCCTTAACAGCAATCAAAATCGACGCTATCATTTTATAGCAATTTAATCACGCAGATATGTGAAGCAACAGATCAGGAATACCTCATGTTTACCATGTGACCATTTCCCGTAATGCTCACATTCTTCAATAAGTTCTGCACAAAATCTTTCGGACATAAGTGGAAAATCGTATACATCTTGACATATTTCTGGAATTTGGATAGAACCGTTAAGAGCAGCAAAATAATTCGGATGTATATACCGTTTTTCCCATAACTGAAACACTGTCGATACTGACCATTCATTTGAGGAAAACTTCTGTGACAAAATGCCAAGCAATAAAGTAGGAAAAACGTTCAGCCAATTTTCAAGGCGACTTCACAATCAGAACCAAGCAAAAATTTAACGCTAAATTTTCTAATTGTTAGAATAATTGTTAGAAGAAGTTTAAAACTAACAATATTCAAAAACTGACTTCTTTATTGTTAAAAATTTCATACATTTCTGGGTGAACTTTGGAAGATTCAACGTTTTCACTTATCACCAGAAATCCATAGCGATGGCTGTTATCAACATGGAGAAAATGACCCTGTAAAATTGCAAATGAGACATTGTAAGCATAAATTAATTGGAGAAAAACATTCATTTCCCTTAACCTGCTTATTTTCGAAGGATATTAACTACCCATATCCGATGAATATATGCCACTAAAATGGCATAAAAAACAGCAAAATTTTAATAGTACTTACTTTATCACGTGCAAATGAGCAGAAGCTTAAGTCGGGATCTATTTCCTTTTTATAATAGTATGCATATGACAAGGATGACAACTGAAACAAATAATGGTAAACTTGTAATTAGGTAATTAGGTATTTAGTTCACCAAATAATGATATATTCAATATATCATTATGTGATGAACTAAACAATCAAATTAGTAAAGTGAAAAACAAACTGAAGATAACTGAAACTCTACGTTATCACTTCCATAGCATGAAAAATCATAAGAAAGCACTGTCAAAATGCAACTTTTATAACTGCTATTTTTCCATAAAATGGCAACTACGAACGAGTGTTTGTGCATCACACTACTCATAAAATCAACAACAAACAATATAAAACAACTAGAGATAGCTTTGATAGGTCAAAAACTAGAAAAGATAAGCTAAACAAAGCTGAGTACCTTTTCCTTCGCAATTACCAAAATCGAACCAATAAAGGGTACGTTCCAAATCCCTGTTTCTTTATAATTAATGATATCCAAATAATTCTCAGATCTAGCATAGTATTCCGTACTAGATATTGCACCCCAAAAATTAGTGAATAACTCGTGTGGTTGTCTAACTAAGGGTGCAAGAATCTCTCTACAACAATTAAAAATGATGGCATACTCATTTCCTCACTGGGTATTGGATTTTTTTAATTTTAACTAGTATCATACTCGGGCTTTTATCAGAAATTCTAGAAAATGTTGAAAAAAATATATTAACGCTATTTCAGCATTACAGAGTCAAAATGAGAACTTTCTATTGATTTTCTTACTAAAATCGAACAAATAAGAACAAATAAAGAGGTACGTTCCAAGTCCCTGTTTCTTTTTAATCAGTGATATTTCGATAATTGTCGGATCTGGCATAGTATCCGGTATTGGAGATTACACAATTAGTGAACAACTCATGTGGTTATCTTTTTTGGATTTAATAATGATTTTGAGAACGGACGTACGCTTGATTTTTCATGGACTTACAAATTATTTTCTTTCATTGTATGAACCAAGAGCAGCAAAGCTTCCGAATTATTTAAATGCACATCGCCATCAATCATTACTAAGTAATCGTCATCCAATGCCAAGCTTTGCTTTCTGGAAAAAATACCAAAAAAAGCTGCTAAAAACTATTTAAAGGCTGATTCGCAAAGAAAACATTGATTTAATATTTTTCTCCATCAGTAATTACGAAAAATATGTTAAAAAAATCACGAACAATGAAAACGCACGAGCTTCACGCTCGTCTTTTTCTGTTGTGCTGTCATCATACAATAATAAACGGTAACGCTTCTTCACATGTTCAACAAAATCGCTGACCTGAAAAAATTTCTGAAGATGCAAAAGATATGTTTCTTCCTATGTCATTTAAACAAACTTACCCGATCTCGTTCTAATTACGAAAAAAACTAGTTGTCAGAACAGGCAAAGTTTAAGGACCTTTTGCTATCCTGACCTTTACCTTAAAATAATATTCGATAATTTTTTCCTGTCACAACAGTTGCAATGAAATAAAATTGCTAACTTCTTTCTCCAAAAATTTTTGATTGCAGTAAATATATAAATCAATTTTCTCATCTGTATAAGCCAACTTCTTCATGTTTTCGAAAAACTCGCGAATAAATACTATTGGTTTCGAAATTATAACCGATAAAAATAACCTCGGTAATTCAACCTTTCCAAGATCCTGAATTCACATTCATCATTATTGTATAACTACGCATAAGAACTTAAAAAGACACGGAGTGTGCAGGAGTTGGAAGATGAAATAAGAAATTATCATTTCTCACCATTGTAATTGCAAAACAAATGAATATACATATATTAAAATTGCATGTCTGATATTTAAAAATGAATCAGACTTTCCCCATCTTGGATGAAAATTCCTAGCAATACCGTTACTGTGGATTGCGTTATTGTAGTGAGTATCTTCAGCGGATCGAGATAGTTACTAAGATAATTTAAATGGACTTTGCTCGGACCATTACCATGTATAATCGAAGGGTATGTGTTGTAAATGAAATTGTAGATCTGAAATGACATCCGGAATGGTTAAGTTTAATTTGAGAGCCCAGTTTCCAATCAAGAAAGTGAATTTCTATCATCTTTCTTGTGCACCTAAATTCATATTCACAAATAAAAAATGACTCACAAAATATGTTCCACTTCCATCAGCATTCATTTCTAACTTCACGTCATCCGATGCATCATTCAAATTTTGAAATAAAATACTCGTTGAATCCAGCGACATTTTCAACGACAACTTTAAATGAACTTTTTGCACATAGAACTTTCTAACTTTCTGTCAATTTTTCAAAACTGCAGATTTTAGGAAAATTTTCAAAATGAATTTTAAAAAATGAAATGATACCTCGGATTTTTTATCAGTGTGGTCAAACCCAGATTAATTTAAACAAAAAGAATGCACAAATCGCATTGTGAAATCTATATGCGATGATATTGGTTTGGACGTTTAGCACAGCCAAAAAAAAACAGGCTACGAAATGGTAACAACTAACCTAATTAATTTTTGACTGTACATAAAAAGCATGACAGCTAGTAGCATGAGTCTTATTGCTTTGTATGCAGTTTTGCTTTACCCCCACTCAACTATTAACGACTTTGCAACATACTGCATCATAACCAAATCAGTTACCTATGCTATGATTAAATAAAAAAGGAAGATGAAGGATTCCATTAATCACTCTCTTTTTAAAATGCTAGCTTAGAAATAAAGCTTCATACATAATATAGGGTTTGAAAATTTTTATAAAAATGAAAATCAAGTTACATCTCACGGAGCCAAATCATCTTGTTGCATTCCAATTTATTTTCTATGAAAATCTTCAACTACTTATCTCAGTCATAAAGAAGACTTTAAAAAGCTCTTGATGATATCTCATTACTTAAAAAATTTTAACGATAATGTAAATAAATTCTGCATAAAAAAACCAAATGAATTGTAGACGTGACAAATTATAGCAACCAACTCGTATTTGTTCATCCAAATAGAGGTGTGTGTAATATGACTGATCATCATCATCATCTTTCAGATTTTTCCAGCTTATTAAGTTCCAAATCTCAGGAGCATAACCCATGAAAATTCCAGAATTTAAATATCTGAAATGATTCCAATATCTACAGTAAAAAATTATTTTGCTCCTGTCTAAAGAATTAAGTCAATATAGAACAAATACCTGTATCCAAAGTTAACAAGCGGATACTTCGGGGCCAAAGTTTTGTCGGGCCAGCAAAACGGCTCTGCGGAAAATACGACGCGAAATTCATCAAAAAAAGTTAAAAATTTCCGCAAAATTTGTTCCTCATTTCCCAGAAACATCACATCATAGCTGTAATAAATCTGAATTCGTAGCAACGTTTTTGTACCGCAAAAAAAAGTTTGGAAAATTAAATTTTGCAAAATTTACAAGTGATACAACATAATTTTTAGAACTAATCCATCTTATTTAAAATACGCGGCAAAATCTCTGAATGAACTGCACTTAAATAGGACTGAACACTTACGCATCACAAAAGAGTATTATTAAATTATCCCTGTTCTTGTATTTTTCCAGTGATTTCCGTAGAACCCGTATTTTCTGTCCGCCACCCTAAAAATGATACTTGGAAGACACGTCTCACAAATGTATTCTTTTTTTTAATCTTCTATATATAAAGACAATTAATTGGATAAGTGAAGATAAGATAGAAGCCAGCAAACTGATTCTCAAGAATATGAATAACTACAACTAATTTGAAAAGGGAAAGATAAAGCAACAGAACGAATCGACCTCGCCGGCTAGCATATCGCCTCCTCGCCATTCTTCGCCCATACCGAACACTTCCAATCGGATGCCATTATTTTGGGTACTGCGTTTTAATCGTTTCAAGCCGTCCGTCTCCTCCGTTGCAACTGTCACCACAAGCAGCTCTGGTACACTGTTTGTCGCTTTTAACAGTGATATTCCGCATATCAACAGAACACCTAACGCTGAGACCCATATTGTTGTCATTTCTGCAAAATTATTCAAGTTTTAAGGTTTTTTTGAAATTAAGTTTTCAAGGTTTTTAATTGATAATAATGTATCCACGTTACTCTTCTGCATCAAACGTTACGGTGTTACAGCTACCACGTGACGCCATCTTATGTTCCACTAACGAGGGAAAGAGATTAGATGATGTCGGATTGACCTGCTCATCGGAAAATGAAGCATTTGAATAGCAGTTTCCCGCTTACGTATTGGAAATTACTGTATATTCAAACTTAATACCATTGAACCAGGGTAGAAAATAGGAACTAGTAAATTATGCGATGCGATGGTTTAATTGAAGTGAATTAAAATAAAGTTATAGTTTAAATTCGAGAATTGAAGGACAGATCCACTTCAATCTGAGTGTTCATCAAAACAGATTTCCTCCCCGCAAGGAACAGGTTATCCGAAATGTCACTGAAGTCAAGAAATAAGAGACTGTGAGTGCAAAGCAGTTTGAAAAGTGCAAATTGCCTTGTCAAGTGCAATCGATATCAAAAGTAGCAGGACAAACAAGAATATCAACCAGCAGTTCATACGTAAAAGGACCAGAAGGGTTACGAGAGGTTGTCGGGATCACAAAGAGGAAGACACGTACGTGAGCACTGAAGACCCACCTAAACAAATATCTCTGCACAAAAGCGGTGACGGAATTCTTTCAAGCTAATGTACCATTTTGGAGGTAAACCCATTAGAGTTGCATACTTCGGATGTAATAATGGGGGAGTGGTGGAAATAGGTGGTATCTTATATTGGAGTAAGAGAGACGTTAATGATAGTGGTAAGGTGTAGGGTTGAACTGAGAAATGGAAAGGAAAGCATTGTGAAGAAGTTGAGGCTGACATGCCACATGTTGTGAAGGGAGGTTGGACGTGAAGCTCAGAATGAAGAAATATCGCAGTTGTCATTTGCAGTTGTGATCCATTTGCTTTAGCCGGCACACTGAACGAAGTTTCAGTTTAGTGTTGAGATTTAAAGAAAGGAAAGGTGTGACCCAGAAAGTGTCCACTAGTTTGTTTTTGAAGAAATGTCAATTGTACTGAAGGATAAAGAAAAAAGTACAATTAAGAACAATACAAATGGGTGACACAGAATGATCCTTCGTTAAAATTTTGATTTTTAAGAAATAAGAGAAAAATTTTTTCAGTTTCTGTAACGAACTGAGAGCTCAATTTCTTTATGATGAATGCTGGGAACATGGAATCAGAAATGGATGGAAATTGGGATTGTTATTCGTAAGTTGAAAGTTCTGCGAAACATTTTTTTCCTTGACAATAATGTCATTTGCAAGAGAAACTGAAAAAACCTTAAGGCGAAATCTAAATGCCAAATTATTGACCTGGCACTTTTAAAGTTTTCATTGGTTGATTAGCTACAATTGTAACTCTTACTTATTTTTGATGACCGCGAAATAGCTTTCACGACGAATTTGAGGATGTCAGATAGCAATCACTTGACCACTGCATTTTCTTTTTTCCATCGGTTGATTTATATGAATTTCAACTAATTTATTTCAATTTGATGAACGTATGATAGTTTTTTAGCTCGAGAAACTCGAAGCTGTCTTTTCTTGAAAATGAAATGATAGAAATGGCTGTAATGAATTTTATGTAACAATAATTTGATGTGAGTTATTTTGAAAAGAGTCATGCCTTCAGTTGTTTTCAGTTCATTGTTGCACAGTTTATTTGAATTCCTCTCTGTCTCAAACCAACAACTGAATTTTTTTGACACTTAAAAATAGTCGTCGAGACTTACGGACACTATCAGTCCGAAAGGAACAATTCAACAGTAAGAGACGATGCCTACGACTGTTGTGGAAGCCGTATGGCGTAGACTGATTGCTGATTGCGGAAGTGGCGAAATCTCACACGTGTGTAGCTGAACCTTTCATTAGCACAGTAAGCGGGACAGAATGGTGCAAACTGATCATCACTTTACTCAATTACGTAACACGAGCGGTCGCTACAACGCGCTAACATTAGTACTAAATCCCAGGGGCAAAACTGAAAGTGAAATAATATTAGGAATACGGTATGATGTGAAGGGCTGAGCTGATATTCTGCATAGGAAGTTGTATATTTCGGTTGATTCTTCGCGCTTCGCAACAATGGACTCACGTGACATGATTATAATCCACAGCAGGAGAGATAGGGTCCATCACAGCAAAGTTTTTTCTGCGTCGATCCTCTCTTGGTTCGTCCACACTAACGATACAATGGACGATTCAAGGAACGTCAACAAGAATCGTTTTCACAACGTGCAACACTTTATCAGGAAATTGATTTCAGCACCAACTTGATATATCAATTGGAATAACACGGGGAACGAGTAGACTGTAAGATTGACGAAATTCAACCAATTATTATGAATTTTGTTGATGCTTTTTGAATCAAAAATTCTATACAAAACTCTTTCAAACAAAGTGATGCTAAATGATATCGTCGTTGATATTGCCTTGAAGAGTGAAGATTACCTTGCGTAGTTAAATTGTGCAAATTATGGATTAAGTAGTGAGTGGGACTGACATAGTTTCTAGTTTCGCGGAGCAACTTTTCTGTATGATACTGCATGCTAGATACAGGTATATCCTCACTGCATTGTGCTGGCTTTTTTTGAATTGAACAGTTAGAGTTACAAATTTCACACTTTGAATTATTGAAATTGAAAATTTGACGCGTGATGAAATTGGAAAAAATGACCAAAAGCGTTAATGTTGCCCGCTGACTTTGCTAGTTAGTGGAAAGCATCTTCATGACCTGATATTTGACCATTCATTCAAAGACGTGTCACATACGATGTCAGACGTTTGATGCACTTGTTTATTTTCTTGAACTCTTAGCCAAAATTGTCATTGGTTTTTTTTTCTACGTTGACTAATTCCTTTTTTCTTAATTATTTTGAACGGATGCAGTTGTGCGCAGAGGATTACCAGTGGTAGCGCAGAACATGTGTAGTTTGTAGTACATATGATGTGCAGAATTCGACAATTAGAAACAGTTGGGAGGCGTTTGTTAACAACCGCTTAACTTTTTCCTCAATATTGAAAATGTAAAGATTATTTGCTAGATGAAAAATTTAAAACCTTTGTTGCGGTGTTTTGTTGCTCACACACAAGCACAGTACCATATTCAGACTGCTGAACAGATGACAGCGTGAAGGAATAGTTACCGCATGCGAGTTCTTTGCCCGACAATGACTTGTCACCGAATTACAACGATTGAAAACGTCACATTCACTTTCATCTACGACACTTTCAGCTGTCACTGCTATTGGCGCCATCTTTCATGATTTGGTGAGCTGTTGTTATGGTTTTGTGGAAAATATGAAAAGCTTCGGATAGAAATTAAAGAAAACTTTCATTCTCCACTCAATCAATTTCAGTGCATTCAGTTGACAGCGAAGACATTTCTGTGCAATTGACAGTTCTCAGCTTTCATCTACCACACTGATACTTTTGTTCATTACTTGAATGCATCATTTTGCCTTCAAACTAACCACAAGTACTGAATGTAACTTACAACTAATACAGTAAATGGCCCCTCTTATTGCCATTCGAAACGAATAAATCTACCTGCACTTTTGCTCATTACTGCTGCAAATTGTTTATATTCCACCCTTTCCTCCACTGTCACCATTGGTGGCCAAATGAATTAGTTAAATTAATCCCGTAAATCTCTGCACCATACAGACAAAATTTAATTTCCACGTCTTTGCTCTCAAACACGTCAATACTGTTTACACCAACACTTAATATTTGAATACGACAAATTGATAAAGTAATATTTATTCGTCATCACTGTTGATTTAGCCTAAAAATCATAACTGAGTAGTTAAGGAGACAATGAAAGAGGTGGGCATTGATAGAGCTGACAATGATCCGAATGATATGTTTCATCGGCATCACTTCTGCACTCTTCCTGACGATGAATGGTATTCTATGCACATGGCTATTTCACTTGCTTCATCGTTGCTACTGGTGGAGCTGTATACAATCGCAAATAAAAAGTTGGGAAAGATGAACGACCGAAGTAGTGACTATTGAATAATGCTGGGGTTTGTTTCAGCTGAGATGTGATGAGCACATTGCGATTCCAAGTATATCGATTAGTTGATTACTGTGGATAGCTGTAAGTTGACCTGTTTCTACTAATTACTGTGATTTCGATTTGCAGCGAACCGTTCCAGATAAAATATTTATCACATTGAATCTGATCGGAATATTTTTTAGGAAATTTCGAAGCCTTTTTAATAACCTTTTTCTTTATTTTCAATTAAGTTATCTTGAAAGCTGCATTCAGACATGATTATCAGCGATCGGAATAGATTTAATTATTTTCCGAACGATGCATTGAGTGCAATTTTTCATTTTGAAATGGGCGCAACTGATTGTTGCTCGATGACATAAATATAGTTTTCGCTTTTTAAAACTAAAACAGGGAACTGGAAATTACAATTTTCGGAATTCATTTAAATAATTTATTGCTTGAAATTCCATTTCGCTAAGTGCGGGTGGTTTGTTCCAGTCGACTTTGCTCTGCTTCTCATGCAATGCACAATTTGTCATCATTTTGCTTATTTTCTTAGTTTTCCAACCGGAATTAAAAGTTTTCAATCAAGTTTATACTATTTGGAAGAAATTTGCTGGGACTGATAAAAACTATCGAATTTAGGAGATTTATCAGATGCATGTACAAAGCTGTAAGCATGAGCCTCCGTTTTTCATCATTATTTATATTCATTATAATTGTTGTTTTCGTCTTCTAACTAAAAATGCTCTCTTTGTATTTTCCTATATTCTACCCCATCTGTACCATTACTAAAAAAACAAAAAAATTGAAAAGTGGAAGGTAGGAGATTTCAAAATGTTGACTAAAACATGGTGAACCATCAGAGTGTTCACAGTTTCAGTTTGATTCTGAAAAAATTGCAGGATTCATTTTTGATTTTCTTCATCTATCTCTGCAAATCACATCATGTCAAATAGCCTTTAAATTTTCGGATTCGCAAATAGTTTGACCATTGCGATCAACCGGAATGCGACTGGATCGGTGGTTCGATTACGAAAGTGGACATGCCTGGTGTGAAAGTGCTTACAAATATCAAACTATTTCTATCGTTGCTGAATTCGCAAACACTGTGGGTAATTTGCGACGAACATAGCTTATTTAATAGCTTAGACGGGAAAAGACGTTATTGTAACCAAAGTGAGAGGTTCTAACAAGGATGACATGGAAGACTTATCTTGAAAATACTTCTCGAGATAAAACATCCAATTGCTGGCTCCCAAGTGGCACATCTGTGATAAACCATCTCTTATATTTCACTTTGTTTTCAAAAACAACGTTACAGAAATTCATGAACTTTTCGCATTTTTGTCTTGAACAATTTTGCAAGTAAAATGAAATCCTTGAATTGACAAGCTGCATGTATTCCAGGTAACGAATTTGCCACTGATAATGTTGCCACTTGTGAACGTCCTTCTGATAAAACCTTATGTCGAGACTGTTAATTGGGTTGTAATTATGCCTCATATCCTCCTCAGTGTGAATGGCGTTGCATCTACTTATTATCATGCTACTCTCAATCTTTTTGGTGATTTTTCTTTACACTTTGATTTCGCTTTAATTCAATGATAAAAATTATGAAGCTAAGAACGGCAATGACAATGAATTAATCTGGAAGCACTTACGTCATTCAATTTTCATTTTACCCGAATTTATCGGTTGGTTTGAATTCTCAAGACAATTTACCAATAAATTCGAAGTTACTTCCAGGAGATATCTGTCAGTTTGGTAATGCTTCATTTATTCTAGGTCAGCTAGTTGATGAAATTAGCATATTGTGGTTGCTGATGATGTGCTTGGCTGCTTACTTTCCAGTTTTCAGCTTCTATCCACAGCAATACCACAAACATATGTACGTTCCTACACTACTAATCTCAGTATCATTTGTCTTTAATCTGCTTCTTTCTACAATATCCTTTGAAATTTTTTTAATTTTTGAAACGACAAAAGTAATGAGTTGCAAGCTTTGATGTCATCAGTGTTACAGCGGTAGAGTGCGGTGCGCGATAGCTGTAATGACCATTCTGGTCACCACATTTTGTTTCATTAAGCCTTCATTAAATGCATTGGTGCTAATGCTGTGGTCCATACCAACTATTGCAATCATCCATCATGAAGCAGCCAAGTGAGTCTACCTAATTTCATTTCGGGTATTAAACATATTCCCAGGGCTTGTTGGTCCTTTTTTTCAGTGCTGGTATTCCTGAAATATCCAGCTCTCCACGGAAAATATCAGCACTGTGGACCGCTGCTTCCATCTGTTGGATATCTGACCGATTGTTCTGTGATTTTTGGCTCTTTTTAGGTTCGTTTTAGAAATGCTATTTTGCAGCAAATAAAGGAAATTAGCTGTAACAGACTGATTGGAAGGCGGCTCGAAATTCATTTTGATAAGAAGACAAGTAATGATAATGGAAACTTCTATGATACACAGTCACTGGACATATTTTCTGAAAGTCATTAGCATGGAAATTTCAGGAACTCCGTATTTCCATGCACTGTTTCATTTGTTGAGCAGTTTGGCGGCTTACAACGTCTTCATTATGTTTTCACTAATTGACATCTGTAGACGCAGCGACGAACATCAGTATACGTATCGTATAAAGCACTTCCCAGTGAAAGGACCAATCAGTCTACCATATATCGCTCTAAATCCCGACTTTAAATACCTGTGATCTCTTTTACTGATTCTTCCGTATACTTACATATTGCACGGTGCCTAGTTTTCTTTATGAAGCAGAATGTAATCAATGAAATTCCATTTCATTCTTACTTTAGTATTATTGCAGCTTTATGAGTTTTTTCTTTTTTTCATTATAATAGCACAATCATTGAAATGAAACTGAGATTACTCTGCAGTTCAACAGATATCCATTTCTCCACGTGCTCAAAGACTTTTAAAGTAATGTTTCGGAGTGTTGTTGATGCGGAAAACAAGCTTGACAAGGCTATTCAAACTGAGATTACTCTGCAGTTCAACAGATATCCATTTCTTCACGTGCTCAAAGACTTTTAAAGTAATGTTTCGGAGTGTTGTTGATGCGGAAAACAAGCTTGACAAGGCTATTCACAATTTGTGAGTAACTTCGCAAATCGCTTTCATTTACCAAGGTTTGAAACATTTCACTTCAAGTTAACACTTGGATTAATAGCATGAACTTCATGATTTTGATGTGCAACTTTTGAATTATAAATTTACCATCAATTTTCGCAAAAATTTAGAGGGGAAGAAGTTAAAGAACCATCGACGTACCAAACACCCTTTTACGAACAATGTTTCATCTACCTGTTCAGATAGTAATTCACTGGTTTTGATGTGCGACTTTTGAATTACAATTTGCCACCATTATACAGATCACGATTTAGTCACTGATCGTAATCTTTTGTATGGCCCATGATGATGGCTTTCGACTTGAAACCATGTATGTATCTTTTGATAATTGTTAGAAACAAAACTTCTCTTGCAAAATCTGCGAATTTATTTTCAACGGCAACTGCTAATAGAACCGAAATTGAAATTGCTTTACAGACGCTTATTTTCTATCTCACTGACCAGGCTTGAGAGAAATGGCATGTGAAGCTGCTACCTGTATCTCTGATAGGCAGTTGTTAAAGGAGATTGAGGAAATTTTCATTGCTTGGATTATTCATATCGTCTAAGAAATCAATTTATTGTTCTAATTTGTCACTTATTTACTTCATCCTCCTGATATTTTCACTTCTCTTTAGGTAAATCAATGGTTTTCGATGAAAATCAAAACGATGTTCAGAATGAAATTTTGTTGAAATTTCATTAGTTACGGAAGAGTATTGTTCACTGAAAATATGGTCATCGTTGAAAAAGCAAACAAAGAAAATGGAAGTTCAAAAGATCTATCACATTTGTCCACTTTAAAAAATAATTCAAAGATGAAAAAGAAATATATATGTCGTTTATTTGTTTTGTTTTCCAATTTTTGAATTTATAGAACTGATGGATTGGCATAGGTGTGAGTGTGTGCTATGGAAGATGCGGCTCAGAGAGATGACCCCACTTCTTCTCTTCCATCTTGTTATCATCGGTGACGCAATCATCAAATTCTGTCGGCCGCACAGTTCATATTCTGGTGAATCGCTTTCCTTGCCATACTTTTTCTTCACTACCAGTCATCCACAAACAGAGATTTCACTGACGAATCCTTTTTTTCAAAAAACTTTCGAGCAGGATGAATCCAGGTAACTCAACCATGTCGCTACAGTGAGTCTTATTACACACCGTATCTCTGGTCTTTGCAAAGATCTTGCTGGATCAGCTAAACTGTAAAAATAGAAGAATGGTCTGACGTATATCAACCGATTTCTTGCGGGATTCCAGGGAAAACCTATTAAAATTAAAAACGTTTGATGGTGTTGAAGCTAGATCAAATTTGATTTTTCAAATAATCTGATCGACATAATCCGCAGTGGATTTTTTGGATGAATTGCGCAGACACAGCAAGCAGATCAAGGGCGCAGTTCTTCAACTTACATGAATACCGAAATTAGGCTAGCAGATCGCTACTCATCACTGTCGTTATTGTTCAGTTAAAATCTTCAACATTTCAGAAGCAACTTTTAAAGGAAAAATTAGCTTCAAAGGTCGATTGCCATCTTGCGCAACTTATATGCGTAAGCTGAAATGACTGTTGCTGTATTAAACCATTTAACGCAAATTACGATGAACTTCAGCTGGAAAGCAAATGTTGGCTAACAATCGATTGAAAATTCCAGGTCTTTTCTTGAAAGTAGCGACTGTTACAATATGATATGTGGAAAAGTATCTCCGCTGGAACACCAAAAACTTCGCCAGTCTGCCTTTCTTGCCGTGGTGATTTCAACTGTTGCTGTTATCACTTCTATCATTATTTTACCGATGTTATACTCACTTGTTGCTACTTTCCAGAGTCACTTGTTCCGCGAGATCGAATACTGCAAGGTTAGAATGTTTATAACGATGCAACATTTGCATTTTAAAATTATTTCTCTGACCTTGAATAAAAATGAGTAAATATCTCTCATTGGGAAATACATCATTTTATCATATCTATGGCACATATAAATAATAACGAATATTTAAAATAATTAAAGTTTCAACTCCCAAACTCACCACCTACGGAAAATTTCAAAGCAATCGCAATTTCGATATACTTTTTTTTCAGCATCTTTGAAGATTTGTAATTTCATTCCTTCCCAGTGATTAATTTCTGCTTTTTAATTTACAGCTTTTGTCTCGGAAGCGCCCTGATCATTTCAAACGTGAATTGTGATAATTTGCATTGTAGTGCTATGTTACGGTCATCGTGGAATATGCAAGTAATTGCATCCACAAAACCACACAACTAATCTTATGCAATCTGTCTGCACAGTGAATTAAACTGAAAAGCCGTCAAACGAAATTTACCTCTTCCTGTTCAGAGACAAATCTTATTGTTTCAGCGATACGAACTTTCTAATTGATAGACACGTTTTATGGTTCAATTACGCAGTTCTTTGTAAATCGTGAGCCAGTTAATTAGTAGTTGCAGACCTTCACCTAGCAAAAATTTCAGACTCGAACAAGGGACGTAAACATAAAATTTTCATCGCTGATCAATGCATACGGTGACACCACGAATTATCGAGAAAAACGACAGTATGCTAGCCACGGAACCAATTCAAATGGAATTTCTACTCTATCGTATACTGGTATTTTATCTTCTAATTTGCTATTCGTATATCTTGCTGAAGGAGTTCCAACTGTAAGAATGATACCTCTATGTTATTACACGATGGACAACGGACGACGGATGTAGTAGATGATCGACTCATCCCGAATCCTTTTTGTTATGAAACTAATATAGTAGACCAACATTGACTTCCGCAGCTACTACTTGCGATGCATTTTCGTCAACTGTGCACGTTTTATGACTTTATAGTTCAACGCCTAATATCTGTTCCACTTTGAAGATCAATATCCACAAACGCCTCTTGAGGAAAGCTATACATCGTCTCTCAGTAGTTGCTGCTCCTGCCAGCAAGGACCAGTTGGCAAGCCAGGAGTCCCCGGTGATGACGGCCCTCCAGGTATCCATGGTATCCCCGGCACAGATGGAAACAACGGACAAGATGGGAAAGTGCTTGTTCCAGCAGAAGAGGTAAAAAAAATCCCTTGAAAACTTCCATTCCCAGTACTACTGATTCGCACTTATTTTCTCAAGCACAGAAACTAGGCTTTGCTGATTTAGGAGGATCGTTGTGTCATTTGTCCAGAGGGTCCACGTGGACCACCAGGGATGCCCGGCCTCAAAGGACCCAAAGGACCAAAAGGTGCGCCAGGCAAAAATGGTACGGACGGTGAAGACGGACAACCAGGTTCGGAAGGAGCAAGAGGATCCGCTGGGCATATGGGAAAAGTTGGTCATAAGGGTCCACGCGGTGACCCGGGTAAATTAATCAAAGTAACAGTACAGCAAAGTCGAGGCTTCAAAGGAAGAAGTGGTCCTACGGGAGGTTATGGACCACGAGGCAAACCAGGCCGAACTGGCACGTCACCAAGTGGACCAGCTGGTCCATCTGGTACTTTAGGTTTAGCTGGTAAACCTGGAAAACGAGGGAGTAGAGGGCCGCCAGGTGTGCGAGGTCAATATGGAGAAAAAGGAGACTGCCAGTACTGTCCGAAGCCACGACTAGGAAATTTCTAATGATTATAATATTCAAGAGTTTATTTCACTGCATATGCCCAAATCTTCAAAATCTGATGGACTCTAAAAGAATTTACGTTTCTTAAAATAATCTCATCAGACGCCAATTCTCGAACAAAACTGTGAGCACAATTTAGAGTAATGTTAGTATTTCATTTAATCATTAACGATATTCACGTTTGAATCGTATGGAACAATTAAATAGCGACTGAAACTGCGCAGCTGTTCTGGACCACGTACTTCGTTTTCAAGCAGTGGCAATTTAGTTACATTGAAATCTTCGTAGAGGTCATCAATCTAAAATGTATGTTAACTCTGAAAAGTTACAATCTCTTCCACACTACTGTTAAGATTGGTGAGCTAAAAAGCATTTGTGAAAAACAACTAAAATTGTGTAAGTTTACTCTAAGAGTAAAAAATTGCATATTTAATTGGATAATTCAAACCTGCTCCAAATATTTCTTCTGTATGCTGTATCTTGCTGAACATTTTTTACACTTTACACAACCATTTTCATCTTTTTCCGGAAACAGTAACTGATTGACAATAATATTGTGCGTATCAATGTCCTACAACTTTTCTTTCGCGTCCGCGGATAAATTTAAAAAAAAAAACTTCTGTTGAAAATAATAGATGAAAAATGAAACCTGTTTCGTTAATTCTTGAATAAGGCGTTCCGTTTCATAGAGAGACAAAAACTCGGCAATGCACACACAGACAAAGGTAGTGATCTCCTATAACAGAACAACCGATGAATCTCATTACACTAGTTCAACAGTCATGAAGAAAGGCATGAATTAGCAAATTAAAAGATTTCGAATTAAAAAAAAAGATTTATTAAAATCTATAAATTCAACGTGAAATCTCCAAAGAAAGTATAAAATGAAAAATATTTTTCAAATTTTTTTGAGACAACATCAAAAAAATGCACACCGGATCTTTGAACTGAGAGTTTATCCTCCCTACTACATTCAATGTTTCCCTAAGTTTGCTCGTCGTGTCGTCCGCCGAGATTTCGCCAAGACCTAACATTCCACCCATCTAAACACGAACGCATAAAAAAATTTGTAGACATACTCACAGGTACAAATTATAAGATCACACTGCACACAATTTCCAAATCGAAGTAAAACAAATTAAGATGATTTAAAACTGTAATGTAATGCCTTTGTGTTTCACACCAAGCCGTATCAATCTTTTTAAGACTGCAACATCATTTTTGTTTTGAAATAAATCAAAAGCCCTCTAAAAGTACATGATAGCCATAAAACATCAACATTTAACAATCTTACTAATACATACATTTCATTAATTTAATAAGTTAAATACCGTTTTTGTTAGCTCCTGAAATAATATCGCTATCATAATCTAACATTTTGTCAACAAAGCTGAAAACGAAGTTTTCACAATCGCGCAGCACGACTTCCATGAGCAAAACAAACTTACTTGTGCCATTAGAGGAGCAAATGAACTCTGCAGGGTCATAAGTTTACCCAAACTATTTTCGATGAGCGCTGGGAATTGCAATAATCTCAAAGTATGCCCAGTTGGAGCCGTGTCAAAAACAACCACATCAAAGTCCATCGACTGTATCAATCTGAGAAAAAAAAAATCATAATTTTTTTTGATAAATAAAGGGTAGTTTAAAGCATTGAAGCATCACACACTTTGAGACATATAACCCGACAGGGCAGTCTTTCAAAGATGACGGTTGAATTTCAAACATAGCTACTGTGGTTGCTCTCCATAAATGTGCCTTTGCGGTAAATTAAAAAAGTCCAAATAGTTTGCAAAGGATACAATAATAAAATTATGAGAAAGGAACAGAAAAACAGCACTGACCCAGAGTTTAAGGAAGAAAAACTAAAGAGTCCAAAATTTTATACCATAAAACTCCTTATGAAACATTTATTACTTCATCATTTGCGAAAAGCTCATTGCTTCATCAATACCTGGGAGACCACTGACCATTTCTTGTAACACTTGCCGGCCAAGACTCAGCACATCTAAAACACAAGCAACATAACAACATTAAGAAATAATTGTTCAGTTGGGCTTAATAAGTTTTGAAGCTTTGAAATTACATTTATGAATACCCCGAAAAAGAAAAGGAAGCATTTCGCAGTGATCAAATTAATCGACACTGCCTAAAATCCTATTAATCTAAAATTCAAATAATGCCGAATACTGTGTCTAAATGATTGTTGTGAATTTAATCACTCCCGGTTATTTATTCAAAGTTTCCTTATTAACCTGAAACGATGAGGATTGTGGAAGAAAGGAGAGCAACGAAAGCTAGGGGG